>PVKB01006899.1:0-48729 GCA_004027205.1 Ctenodactylus gundi | reverse complement strand
ATTTTGCTATGTGGATCCAGGCTCGGGTTCAGGCTTTTGCTGATTCTCAGCACTTATCTTTAAAAATGAAGGGAAGCCCAAGAGGATATCTCAGAGTCCCCCGGTTTTCCTTGCTATCCATATACAGGTCAGAAAATCTCCTCAGTGGTTGTTGGGTTTGTTTGTTTGTTTGTTTGTTTGTTTGTTTGTTTGTTTGTTTTGAGACAGTCTTGAAGTCACAATGTAGCCCAGCTTTGAATTCAAGGCAATCCTCCTGCCTTAACCACGCAGCTTACGTGGTGCTGGGGAATGGGACTCAGGGCCTCAAGCTTGCTAGACAAGTGCTTTAACCTCTGCACAATTCCTCCAGCCCCTCCTCTCAGTTTTGCTTTGAGAATGGGCTCAGAATTTTTCATTTGTAATTTTTCTGTAAACTTTCATTTTTAATTAACACATATGTAGTTGTATACATATATAGGGTACAGTGTTATCCATACACAATTTGAAAAGACCATTATATTTTTAAAAAGAAATTTCAGGGAAGAGGGAGCGTATGCTTATAAAATAAACTTTGCTGAGAATATACTCACTCTGCAATTCCTATGTCAGCACTTCTTAACACATTTAGCTATAAACTATAGTAAAATCTATTTTAAAGTGTTGTCATATATCTCATTTAATAACATTTATTTTTCATTTAATGCTACTCACTTATTAAAAATGTAGTACCTTCGTATCATTAAAACTGCACAATATGAAGGTGGTCACCAGATTTAGCTCTATGCCTTTGCAAATATCTCTTACGCACTGTAGTAGACAGGTCTATCCTATTTTGTATGTTGTTAGGTTTTTTAATTTAGCAATAAATACTGAGGACAGTTCTTATCAGCACCTAAAGAAATGTTAATCTTCCTTGTATAGGATGCATTCCTAGTAGGGAAATTGCTGCATTAAAAGTTGTGTCACTTGCAATTTTGCCAGGTATTTTCAATCTGTACTCCATGGGACAATTTACATTCTCACAAAAATGGAACATTTAAGAAAATTTGTTTCCTCATATTTGCGCCATCACAGTCTGTAATCAACTTCATTTTCCCCCCACATTTTATTGATATTTATACGTGCAAAATTCAAGGTTTACAATGAGGTTGGGCATTTTGTGCACATTCCTATCTTGTCAAGGTGACAAGGGCTTTCCCGCTCTCCTTTTGTCCCTCCCCCTACTCACCCCTCCCTCCCTCCTCCCCCACCCTACCCCCTCTTTCACTTTGTCTTTCCTCTTAAGTTCCAAAGGAGTTGTGATCCGGGTCTCTCCTATCAGAGGGACCATTCGATGTCTCACCCCAGAAAGAATGGCCTACATCAACAAGTCAAATAGCAATCAGTGCTGGTGTGGCTGCGGGGAGAAAGGAACCCTCCTGCACTGCTGGTGGGAATGTAAATTTGTACAACCCCTTTGGAAAGCAGTATGGAGAGCTCTCAAAAGACTAGAAATAAATATCCCCTTTGATCCAGTGACACCCCTTCTGGGAATATATCCAAAAGAGGTCAAAACAACACATAGCAGAGATATATGTATACCCATGTTCATAGCAGGTCAACTTCATTTTTGCCAAGGGAAAAAGTCATATAATTATCATGTAAACAATAAACCTTTTCATGTTGTAAAGCATCATTTTAATTTTCTTTTCTGTGAGCTGCCAGCTGAAACTCTTTGTCTATTCTGGATTAATGGCCTTTTTCTTATTAATTTCTGCAAAAATTTCTACATTTGGAAAATCAGTTCTTTGTTAAATCTAATGAAAATATGTCCTTATTCACAATCTAATGATTGTTTTTGTAACTAGTCCCTTAGAGCAAAAAAGAGGACATGGATAATCCAATGAGAAAACCTTCGCCACAACCCAACCATACTGGTATCTCAAACTGGGCAGCTTCCAAAACTGTAAAAACTATGTATTTTTTAAGACCCTCAGTCTACTGTATTCTGTTATAAGAGCCCAAACTCACCAAAACATTTCTTTTTTTAGTGATTTCTTCCTTATGGCTTTATAAGTGCTGCCATGAATTTCAGATTTAGATGCATTATTTTGCCAAACCCAAAATAAACATACTAACCCTTTTTTTCAGTAAGTCCAGAAACAATATCCCAATATTCACTCCGCTTGAACACAACTTATTTGCCTTCCTCTCAGTGTATTCCTGGGTCAGAGGAAGAAACTGTACTGTGTGGCCGCGCCTCGAGCTCAGGGTTGGAGCCATCCAATCTGTCCCACCGCCAGATCACGTGAACTGAGCGTACGAAAGGTGTGGTCTCTGGTAGGATAATGAAAGTGGCACTACTAGACTAAGAAAAGAGAGATCCCTGGCGGGTAAAAGACAATGAACACTATATATGGTTCTGGGGGGAAAAGTGATGATGTTTGTTCTGTCATTTCTTTACTCATTCGAACATTAAGAGAACAGAAATACGAACGCAATCTTTGATCTTGTGGAAGTTTTAGCCTTTCGAGATAATCAAATCAATACATTTGTGATATTATAGTTTGCATTAGAGTTTC
Organism: Ctenodactylus gundi; assembly: GCA_004027205.1. Taxonomy (NCBI): domain Eukaryota; kingdom Metazoa; phylum Chordata; class Mammalia; order Rodentia; family Ctenodactylidae; genus Ctenodactylus; species Ctenodactylus gundi. Next base: position 46,189 of record PVKB01006899.1, on the reverse strand, counting down.
ACATGCAAAACCAGCCCTGGAAATCCAGACTAAGGATAGTAGGTATGTTTGCGGAGGCCTTAGATAGGATTTTGCTAAGTTTCATGTTAACATACACTGATAACATGTGAGTATACGTAAGTATAGAGGAAACCAAAACAGAGACCTCACTCATGATTCTCGTTAAGGCGACTGGCCTTATTTCAGCTGCCGTCATAATCTGAAAATGGAATCAACAGCTAAGGTGCCACTTTTTTTTTCCTAATCTGTCGCTGCCTGACGCTTTGGAGAAAGAGTAAGCTGGCAGTATCCACACCAAGAATTTGTTAACTTCACACACTGCAATTTACTTCCTGATGTACAGTGCCACAACTAACTATTAAATTTCATAGGATGGCAGGTAGTTATTTATTAGATAGGAAACTGCTCCCTTAAAAAATGTCTTTCACTTCCCTGTCACTTGGAAAGCCCTGCAGTTTAATTGAAATTTGGTCTAGTCGATTTGCTATGGGCTCCTGAGAAATAATTTGTGTGAATAACTACCACCAAAGGCTTCCCTAAGGAAAAGCTTTCATTAGGGCTGAGCGCACTTTCTGATGATTCTAATAATCACCTTTCTCTGAATTACTGGCTCACCAGCATGGTTATTGTGAAGTGCTTTCCTGATTTTCCTGACTATTGCCTTTATAGTTCAAGTTCTCACAACAGAAGGAGGAAATTGTTTGGTCAAGAGATGAATCTTTATTGAGAACTGTTTCACCTTAAATGTTTATTGAAATGTTTTTTTTAACCCTACAAATATTCTTCTAGAATGTGATGTGACATGGCCTTGATTTATGCTTTTAGGTCTGTGCAGAATTTTCTGCGATATGGCTGTTTTTCACTGAAATGATACTATGACAGTGTCTTAGTTACTTTTTTGTTGCTGGGATAGAATTCTTGACATCTATACCGTAAGGAAGGAAAGATATAACCTTGTTTCCACCTTGAGATGTTCTCAGTTCATTCCTGAGCAACTCGCAAGCTCACGGCAGGGCCATAGTAGGAGGTGACATGTCCACATTATGGCAGACAGGAAGCCAATGCCCAGAAGAAGGAGAAACTAGCATATATCTTTCCAGGTCACATCCCCTTGACCTGCCCCTTCCAGGTCACACACCCAGTAATGTGCCACATGCCCATAATCTACTATACACCCCTAATCCCCCACACACCAGCAGTCCGCCCCTCCTGACCAAGCTCCACCTCTCCATAGCACATGGCCGCATTGGCATTCCATAACATCCAAACACATGCAGCTTTGGGGGACATTCCAGATGCAAACCATGTTGGAGAGCGTAGAAGAAGAATCCCTAGAGTCAAAATCGGGAATCTGGGTTTGAGTTCTGGAACTCCTTAACTAAAGTGTGAAGAATGGTGAAAAACACTGCAATGATCCATAGGAAACTGATGAAGATCTAACTTATAGCTGTGGCTAGAGTTGAGAGAAGAGTACTGGGGGTAACGTAAGAAACTGAATTAATCATGCTTGTACATTCCATTTAAACTTGATTATTTTTGCTTTGTGGTCTTAGTGTGTATAGAACAATGATCTTTTTCCTATGTATTCTCTGTTAGGGAATAGTGAGTTTTAAACTTTTTATATTCAAAGCAAGAATGAGATCAAATTCTTACAAATTCCATTAGACGTTTGCTAAGATTTTGAGCTCCATAGATCTCTTTGGACTTGGTAGGTTACATACCATTTAAATGAACAACTCAGCTTCCCCCTTTCAAACCTAGCAGGAGTCTTATTGGTTTTTTAGGGTCTTCTAGAGTGATTAGACATTTATTTTATTCCTTAAATAAGGAGTAAAACTAAGGAGGGTATAAAGTTCAAATGTTAATCCATGAAAAACTAGAAAATTTAACATTTTATTTGAAATGTAAGTTAGTCCCATCACAGTATTCAAGTTTTCATGGTTATACTATTAGAATTTGCATTGGATTTATTTATCAGGATTTTTAAAAAGTCAATGTGTTATACATTGTTGAACAATGAATTTAAATAAAAAAATGTTTTAATCAGTAACAAAATTGTTTACGACATATCAGTTTCAAGAACCTAAAAGAAAAAAATAAGACTATGAGTCCTTTTATCCTTTGTCTCTTAATTTTATCTCATACAAAGGACCTACTAATATTGTATTTGAGTTGTATGAGGTTGCCATTTCTGTATAGCAAAACGATTATCCCAGTTTCATACAGTTCAACGAATTGCTGTCCATACACAAAAAATTTAAAAAGTTATTGTACATATAGTAAAATTTTATTGCCATTTATGTTTCACAAGAGTTTTGTCTTTTATCCTGAGATCATGTTAAGCATAGTTTTACCAGGAGTAAAGTTACATTTTGAACACAGAAGAATCGTAAATGTATTTGTCATTTGAGATCATTTAAATTCAATAAACATATAAAATGTGCAAAAGATAAATAAAATTTAATTATAAAATGTCATACAAATTTTAACTTTGAAAACACACTCAGGAAATCTTTAAAACTTAAAACTCTTGGAAAAAACATAGTAGTAAGCCTTGATGTCTTCATGTTTGGCAATAGATCATTGGAGTTCTCACCAAACACAAGTAACAAAAGAAAAATTAGACTTCATCAAAATTAAAACTACTGTGTATTAGAGTACAAAGAAAATAAAAGCAAGAAAGTAAAAACACAGCCTACCAAGTGGGAGAAAACATTTAGATTACACACATCTGATAAAGAGTTTAATATTCAAGTTATAATAATAACTTTTGCAATGGAGCAACAGACAACACAATTTAAAAATAATCAAAGAATTTGAATAGATACTTTTTTAAAAAGATGAACAGTTTACTAAACATATAAGTAGACACTTGGCATCATTAGCCATTGAGAAAATGCAAGTTAGGATCATAGTGATATACCACTTCAGACCTACTAGAATAGCAATTTTTAAAAAGGTAAGGATGTAGAGAAACTGGTGCCACGTATGTGAGGACAGAAAGACAATGCTGTTTACAGTACACAGTGTTTCTAAAGCCTGAGTAGAGGATGACCCTGACTCTCCACAGACCAGCTACCCTCCCTGAAATGTCCTGGCAGCTCCTGCAAAAGACCTGACACTTCCGCCTGCCCTGACCGTCCTAGCAGCTAACTAGCTCAGCCCTTCCTGACTACTTTGTGAGGTTACTTCCTGTAATTGATACAACTCACAATGCTGCTGCTTTCTGATTGGGTGTCACTAAGCCACTATTGAGTAAAACTTCCTAAATACTGCACTAAGCACCATAACTGGGTAGGGAAAAGAGACAGATATGTAAGAGAGAAAAGGGGGAGGGGAGAAGGGAGAAGGGCACTGAGCAAACACGGTACACAGAGGCAGAAATTAAAAAGGATTGTGCCTCTCTGCCCTGTGCTTTGCTGAAGGAAAGGGGAAAAAAGTAGGATTGAATTTCCTGCACTTCCTTGTTTTTCTCTCTGGGCTGGTTGGATGGGAACTCGTATCCTTGAACGCCGGCCCCTTCCGAGTCTAACAGCCTATACCATTAATAATATTGAAAATGCTACAGCCACTGTGACAAACAGTGTGGCACATCTTCAAAAAACTAAGAATAGAATTACCACGTGACCTTAGAAATTCCACTCTTACACTTGTAATTTATACATAAAGGGATTGTAAACGGACTCAAACTGGTAAATTTTTGCCAATGCATGAATTATCATGTATGACAGTCAGAAGAGGAAAAAACCCAAATGTTTATTAACAGATGAATAAACTGTGATACATATTGAAATACATTGATAAATGCAAATGTTAGTCATCCATTTAAAAATTAAGTTTTCCCATATACTGCAATGTGATTGAATGTCTGAAAACATTGTGGCAAGTGACATTGGTAAAACAAAGGGGCAAATACTGTACGATACACCTCGATAGCATTTGTAACTGTCAGGACCTATTGTTGACAGATAAGAAGCAACTGAAAAGGCAAAGCGTCATCACTTCCCTTCAACTGAACTTTCCTTGATGAATGATGAATGATGACGATCATGAAGAAGTACAAGAAGAGAAGGAAAGTTGAACTACTGAAACAATTGTAAAGCAAAACCATGTACCTCCATATAGTGGTGGTCTGCTCAGAGAAGTCGCCTGCAAAATTGAAAAATTTCTACCAACTTAAAAATCATCTATGAGATAGTTTAGCCTGAACTCTCCGCTTCATAGATGAACAAGTCAAAATTCGTAGGAGATAAATATGTTTTGAAAATCCCACAAAACCTCTCATTTTTAGCCCAGTGGTATTCCTTTCCGTTCACCATATATCAAGCCTCATTTTGGATAATGTCAAGTCCTACCTCGCGCTTAGCCTCCTCATCTCGGTCCCTTCCCACATGCTGCCTTGTGATGCCGCTTGGGGGTTCATCCTCACTTCCTAATCTCAGGATCAGCAAAGACTGCCAAGCTAAGACACAGTGACTCACTACAAAGGTTCCTTACTAACCTTAACCCCTATTCTGATAACTGGTCTTGGGGCCTGGCCCCACGTTCTTCAGCAGATTTCCTAGAAATTCATGTCCTTCTCACTCCCCAAACCTGTCTTAAATTGTGACTCTCTAGTTCTGAGGTAATGTGTTAGTTATCTACCTCCATGTAAAGACCTCCAAATTTAGCAGTTTTAGGAGATCAGATTTTTGGGAACATATTAGCTGAGCGATATAGCTCAGAGTCTCACAACATTGAAGTCAAGACATTGGCCAAGCTGCCATCATCTCTAAGTCTGGCTGAAACTGAAGTCTCTTTCCAAAGTGGTTCACTCACATAATTGTTAGCAAAAGGATTCGACGCCTCACTGTGGCGGCGTTTCCCTGGGACTGTTAGAACGTCTTCATAACGTGGCAACTAGCTTTCCTCAGAACAAGGACCTCGTGTACCTTGTTTTTAGCTGAGAGAGGAAGGCGAGAGGGAGACAGAAACAGAGAGAGAGTGCGGCGTAATGGCCAGACCATATAGTGAGCCGAGGTTCATCTCTGCAAAAATTATTAAAATCTTCTCTAGGTGTTTGTACCATTTTCACATTTCCATCTGTACTGTCAGTAATAAATGAGACTGTTGACCATACTTTTCCCAGCTCTCGGCATTATTGTCGCTATGTTGAAATTTAACTATTCTGATAGGGTGTACAGAGATTTATTTCATTGCCATTTTAATTTGCAATTCTGTGATCAAATGCGATATGTACCATCTGTACATATCCTTATTTGTATCCTGTCCTTTTTTTCCTAACTTTTCTTGGCTATACTGGCCAAAGATATGTAAAGTTTGGAGAGTCATTTTTCAGTTTCTTTGTATAATCGATTGATGCTTACATTTTTAACTTTTGTTTTCTGTTCTTACTTCCTTGTTGCTTTCAGCTTAAAATCTCTTCAATTTAAATTGTTCATCTTGGATTTTTATTCTCTGATAATATATGCGCTCAGGGCTATACATTTCCCTCCAAGCACTGCATTTGCTTCATCCCACAAACTTTCATATTTAGCTTGAAATATCTTTCAAATTCTCTGTAACTTTCTTGTATTCATTCGTTGGTTTCCTGCTGTCACTGACTTCTAGTTCAATTCTGGTGCTGTTTGAAGGGTCACTGCCTATGATTTGCATTCTCTTGAATTTTTAAAGTAGATTGATGGCTCCGATCATGGTCTGTCTTCGATGAATATTCTGTGCCAACCTGAGAACCACATGTCATCTGCTGGTATGTGATGGCCTCTACAGATCTCAATTTGATCCAGCTGACTGATGGTACTTATCAGTTTCTCTATATTCTTACTGATTTGCTGCCTACAGCATCTTTCAAGCTCTGAGAAAAGGGTATTGAAGACTCCAAGTACAATAAAAAAAATTCTGTGTATCTCTCACAATTCAATCAATTTTGACTCACATCTATTAAAACTCTGTTTATAAGTGTACATACAGTAAGAATTAGACTATATTTTAGAGATATGATTCCTCCATCATTACGCAGTGACTCTATATGTTGCTAATGTTGATTTTTAAAGTCTTTCTCAGATATTAATATAATTATACCAACTTTTATTTGATCAGTTAACAAAATGTTCTCTCTATTTCACTTGTAATCTACCTGCGTATCTCTAAAGTGAATTTTTTGCGAATAACCGATGTTTAGGTCTTTTTATCTCTTGTCATTTTTCTTTCCTCACATCCCCATCTTCAAGGGATTGGATTCCCCTCTGCCATGTTTGCAGCTGTCTCTATTCTTGTACATTCTTTGCTTATCTCCTTTTTAAATCCCTTCTTTTTTACCTTCTATGGTCTTGATAGAATATTTTATATCATTCCATTTTCCCTCCTTTTCAGCATATAGCAACATATCACAACCTGAGTAGTTGTGCTAGAGTTACAGATATTTATTCATAAAACTAATCTAAGTCCATTTTAAATAGCACCATGCAACTTCACAGCTGGAACAACTCTTCACAACACCGTACTCTCAATTTCTTACAGCATAGCGGTCATTCGCTTTACTTACCTATAAGCTATAACACACTAAAACATTGTTGTTATTTTTGCTTTGTGTGAACAGCAACCTATAGAGTCAACAGAGAACTGGAAAAACAGGATATCTTTCTTCACATTTGTCATAGTCTCTTTGTACTGGTGTAACAGCGTATCACGAAGCAGAGCAGAACTTTTATTTGAACATATTCCTGGAGCATACTTCTAAGGTCATGACACCGTCACATTTGGCGGTCTGGTGAGGGTTGTATTTTCTGGGGAGGAGAAATTCTATGGCCTCTTATTGTAGAAGAAAAAAGTGCAAGACGGTGAGTTAGTGGAAAGTTACATTACACTTGCTTTGCAAAGGCCTTAACTGTACTCACAGAGAAGTCTATCCCTACCCCTAAACTGTCACATTGGCAATGCGTGAACTTTGGAGAAAACATCTAAGAACTTTCTTTAGTCTTCTTCTTTTTTGATACTATTTTGAGTTTCTAACCTCTCATTTTGCTTTCTTTCTGAAGTTTTTATTTTAAGAATTCCCACGGGGAAAATATACTCACGAATTGTATCCACTGCTATTTGTCTGAAAAAGTCTTCATTTCCTCTGAAACTTTAACAGATGATTTTTCTGGGTGCATTGAGATTAGGGGGAGCTTTTCCCAGGATGTTAATGGCCTCAATCCACTCTTCCCTTGTTTGCATGTCCTGACTCTAGAGTTGACCCAGCGTTATTTATGATCTTGTGTGAGCAAGGTTGTATCTTTGTTTTGGCTTCTTTCAGTAGTTTTTTGTTTGATTTTGTTTTTATAATTTGAATATTAAAGTTTCAAGTTCTTTTTAGTCATCTTCTTCTACTCCTTTCCTTCCTCTGCTTTTTTCTTCTCTTCTTTCTTCACAATATTTACCTTGCATACGATAATTATGAGTGTCCCTGATCTATGACTTGGCGTCTGTCACTATTCTGGAATCTTTTTTAACCATTTACACCCCAACATTTCTGTTTCTCTTTCTTCTCTTATATTCTTTTTACATTTACTTTATCGCTTTTATAATTATTTCACAGTCCTTGAAAATTTGTTCCATCTTTTTAAATAGACTTTACTTTTTAAGTCAGTTTTAGGACCTAAACAATAGAACTTACAAGAAGATAGTTGGATTTCTCATATTCCGTCATGTGAATAACCTTCTGCATCACCAATATATCCTACCTGAGGGACACGCAATTACAATGGATGAACATCTACACTGATTCATCTTTATTGTACCATGTTGGTAATTTGCATTCGAGTTCATGCTCAGTGCTGTGCATGCTGGGAGTTTGGACAAATTACAATGGTATGCAGTACCAATAGAGCTTCCTAAGGACTAGATCCACTGTCCTAAAAATCCTCTGTGCTTTGCCTGCTGCTCTCCTTTATTCCTTATTCCCTCCCAGCTACTGACTGCCATGCTTTCTTCAGTCTTCCCTTTCTCAGAGTGCCATACAGTACACAGCCTTCTCAAAGTGGCTTCTTTTCCTTAGCAGTGAGCGTTTTACTTTCCACTATGCCTTTTCATGGCTGAATAGCTCTTTCTTTTTCTTTGCTTTTCTTTTATTTTGGTTAAAAAAATTTCACATGACATTAAATTTAACACTTCTTGTAAATACATGAAGTCCAAATTCTGTAACACATTAGAACCACGGGGCTTTGGGAACTAGTGAACGTCTGCTGAATAATATCTGCTCTCTGGATGGATCACAGTTTATTTATTCATTCAGTTACTAAAGGACATCTTTGTTGCTTCTAAGTTTTGGAAATTATAAATAATATTGCTGCAAATAAATGTGTTCAGACTTTTAAATGGGCATACATCATGCAAGGACCATGATTTCTAGAGTGTATGCTGAGTACATGGAGTTATATAAGAAAATGCTAAACTATAATTCAAAGCCAACATGCCATTTTTGCATCTCTACAAGCCATGAACAAGCAACTCCGCCTCCTCAAGAGCAGTATTGCCAATATTTTTTTATTTTGCCTATTCTAATGAGTGTGTAGTGGTATTCAGTGCTTTTTAAATTTTGATAACATATAATGTGGAAAAAATTTACATGCTTACTTTCCACCAGTGTATCTTCTTTTATGACATACCTGCCAAGGTATTTTGCCCATTTTTAATTAGGTGGTTTGATTTCATTGTTAAGTTTTAAGAGTTCTTTGTATGTTTTGTAGCATCTTTTATTTAGCAAGTTTGTAACTTGACATCTCGATGTCTTGACAGTGCCTTTTGTAAAGCAGAAATTTTTAATTTTAATTTCTAATTTTAATTCTTATCAATTTTTATTTTAACTTCAATGCTTATCAATTATTCCTTCAGTGATTTTGCCTTTCCTGTTGTATTTACGAAGTCATTACCAAACCCAAAGTTATCTAAATTTTGTCTATATTTTTTCTTAGGAGTTTTGCACTACTGTGTTTTATATTTAGGTCTATGATCCATGTTGAGTTAATTTTTGTAAGGAATGTGAAATTCTGTACTTAGGTTCTTTTAATCTTTGTTTTCTTTTTCTCTTTGTTTGCTTGTTCTTTTTGCAGTTTGAAGTTCAGTTACATCAACACCTTATTGAAAATACTCCTCTTTGTCCACTGTATTACCTTTGCTTCTTTGTTGAAAATCAGTCAACAATATCTATGTGAGCCTTTGTTGAAGATCAGTTGACTATGTATGCTGGTTTATTTCTGGGCCCTTGCTCTCTTTAATTATCTAAATGGGTATTCTTTTCTCTAAAGTCAGACTATGCCAGTTAATCTTGTCTATTTGAAGGGATTAAGAGACTACTGGAGGTGATGGGATCACAGCGCACTGTGCTCATCAGCGGCTTACACACTGATGTTCAGAGCTGAGCATGCTGTTAGGAGGTGCAGGCCGTTGGAGAAGAGGGCTCACTAGGAATGTGCCTGTGAGAGGTACGTCACTCTCGGCTGCCTTTTGCTTGTGTTCTGCTTCCTGGCTATCATGAAGTGAGCATCTTTGTCCCAGCACATATTTTCAGCATTCCATTTCTGCTCTGGAGCCAACCATGAGCAGAACCCTCTGAGAACGAGTCAAATAAATTTCTCCTATAAGTTGCCCGAGGTACGTATTTTGTCCCAGCAATAGGAAAGCTGTTCAATATACAAACTGTCTTGATTATTGTGACTTTATAGTAAAGAGTTCAAGTCAGGGAGTGCCAATCCTCCATCCTTATTCTTTTCTTCCTTTGATCCCTTATTTTTCCCATTTTTAGTTTTATATATATATATATGACATTCACAATAGCAACGTTGAGCTCATGCATTTTGTTCACATATATGTTGTGCCAACAATACAGTCCCTTCCCCTTCCCCCACTGTAACTTTTGTTTACCTCTCTTACCCCACATAACTCCTACTTTCACACCCATTTGCTTCTATAATATGCCTGTATTCTGGGTTTCTCATATTAGAGAAACCATATGATATTTATGTCCTGAATTTTGCTCACTTCACTAGCATGATGGTCTCAAGTTGGACCCATTTGTCTCCAAATGCCTCAAATCTATCTGTCTTTAAGGAGGAGTAGTACTCCATTGTGTACCTGTGCCTCAATTTTGTATCCATTGGCCTGTTGATAGATATTTTGGCAACTTCCACGATTTAGCTATTGTTAGTTATGCTGCTGTGAACATGGTTATAAATTCCTTCAATATTATTTTACCTAGTCACAACCTTAACTTCTCCATATAAACTTTAGAATTGGTTCATCAATTCTACAAAGTAACTTGTTAGGATTTTAATTGGTATTGAATTGAGCCTATAAATTAGTTGGGAAGAACTGATCTCTCAAAAATCCTGAGTCTTTCTATCCATAAAGATTGAATTTCTCTTTCTTGGTTTAGCTCTTCTTTGATTTCTTTCGTCATAGCTTTGCAACTGTCTTCATATAGATCTTGTACATATTGTGTTAGATTGATACCTAGATGTTTCATTTTGAGGGATGCTAATTTAAAAGGATTTAAGTATTTGATATCAAGGTCAACTTGCTCAGTTCTGGGATAAAGTAGGGCAATTAACATTGATGTATCGACCTCGTATTTTACGATTGTGATATAATCACTTATTATAGGTGACTGTTTCCTCCTCCTTTTACCCCAAGCACAGGAGGAAAGTTTTCTTTAATCTTCAATGTGAGAACCTGGTGAGGTTGCTGAAGACAAATCCAATAATATTTGGAGCTCCTCATGTTAAGCCCGTATGAGATATTAACTCTCAAACTAGCCCATACTTAGCCTTTAGAAATTCATTTAAAATTCGCATGTATTTCATATTTACATTCATGGACCCACAGGTTTCTGCTTCAGATAAGTTTATCTTGGCTGTAATTCATTGTATTCATAAGTCTCACAAGATTTTTAGGGTGCGGATGGCCCTGTAGCCTCGTTCTTTGGTAGATTTTTTAAAGTCATTGATTATCAATTTGTTCCGTATTCTTCTTGTTGGGGCAGGACTGACGTTTTCTGAATGTTATGTTAAAGCAAAAAATGAATAGCCTTATTGAGTTACAATTTACACATTATAAATTCATCTAAGTTTATAATTCAGTGATTTTTTAGCGACTTAACTGAGCACAGCAAACATTATCACAATTAGTTTTGAAGGACCTTTATCGCAAAAATTGGGCGTGTTTTTGATATCTACAAACTCCCTCATGGAAATCCTCCTACATGGTCAGCCCTGAATGCCTTTGCTCATGCCCTCCAAAGTTTTATTTTATCTATAAAATAATACCTGCCGAAACTGTTCTGATCACCAGTCTTGTTTCTTTCCAAGATTAGATTTGGTGCTACAAGATTGCCACTTACTGTCTTTGCTTCCTTGGACAATTCATTTCTACTTCGAAGGCCTTCCTCAACAAAAGAAGTAGAAATCACATACCCTGCAACTAGTAATTGGTTTCTTACAACTAGAAAAATACTGGAAACAGGAACAGTGATCAATAAACGCTTCAGCAAATTCAGAATTAGTTTCTAGAGTAGTGAAATAATGTAGTTGACAACGTTGAGTATTCCACGGATGGGTGGGTATATGTACAAAGAGTAAAAAAGTCCTGATACTATAAGAAAAATTTTGCTAGCATAGCCTTCATAAATTATTTTTCAAATGTTTCGATCTCCAATGGTTTAAGAACTAAGAAAAACAGACTAGATGATATACAAGAACTGTTTGAACTCAAAAATCATATCAGCCAATATATATTTCCTGTTTTCTTCTCAAAGAAAATTAATATTCTTATAATGTTGAATCCTTTGGTTCAGAAATGTCACTCTCAAAATAAAATTTTAAAACTTTATTTGTAAAATATTTAGTATCTCTTTGTTGAATGCATTCTTAAAAGTTGCATAGTTTTATTGCTCCTATTAATATTATTTTAAATTATATTTCTCTTTTCATGGTGCTGGAGTAAAATTATATTTCTTAATCAAGTATTTGTTGAAATTTATATTGGCTGGTGTAACTTCTTTATACTTAGCCAAAAACTCTAATATAACTATTCGATGTCATAGATCCAGCTGTATCTTAGTTGAAAGTAGTTAAAACTTTTGGACCAGAAGTATTCAACTTACCAAGTGAAAAAAATCAGTGTTTTGACAACTATATTTCAATATGGAGCCTTTTCAAAAATATATCTTATGGCATTCTTTGTATATTATTTTTTCTTTTGGTATTTCTCTCTGGTTATTATTAGTATTTCCTATTATACAACAAACCTGAGTTTGCACAAGCTTTGATAAAATCAAGGTTTTATAATTAGGCTCAATGAGTGCAAGGTGCTAGTTCTCCTGACCTAAGTCTTGGGATTTGCTACATTTAACGACCATGTACAAAGAGGAAGTTAAATGGGCAAAGAGAAAAAAACGACTAGATCTGACTCAACTTACCCAAATAACCCCATGTGTGGAAGAGGTAGAAATCAGGGAAACTTGTCTATGAGCCCCAGAAACCAGACTCTGTTTAGACCTGCTTAGCCTTTCAAAGCAGGAAATTGGAAACAGAAACACATTTTCCCCCATTTTATTGATATGTATAAATGCAAAATTTAAGGTTTTCAATGAAGTTGTGCATTTTGTGCACCTAAGTATCTTGTCATGGTGACAAGGACTTTCCCGCTCTCCTTTTGTCTCTTCCCCTGCCCTACCCTCCCTCCCTCCCCATCATAGCGCCCCCCCCCCGCCGGTTTCACTTTGTTTTTCATTTTAAGTTCCATAAGAGTTGTGATCTGGGTCTCTCGTATCAGAGAGACCATTCGATGTTTCACCTTCTGCTTCTGACTCACTTCACTGAGCATGATGCTCTCAAGTTTCTTCCATATTTATTTCTTTAAAGACCTCCGTGAGTCGTCTTACAACCTTTCATCCTTTGGAAAGCAAGTAATTAGGTAGGAGAGGTACATAGGGGAAGTAAGTCTTGCGTGCAGAGAGCAGCCCCAAGTTTCCCTTCCTTCTATCCTGTATATTGGAGATTACTTTGATTGATAGGCTGTCATTCATCACTCAAGCAAGATTTCCTCTCGAGCGTAACTTTAGTTTGATAAATGTCTTGCTGTTGTAAGAGTCCTGCTATACATGACCTTTCCTGAGGGCAACTCCTCACACGTATCCCACTTAGCCATACAGTCACTGCTAACACCTAAACTCTTAATAAATTGGCTCTATACACTTAATCATCTTTTTCTCACTCATATCAAATATATATGTATATACACATGCATAGACAGTTAATACATTGTTACCAAGTGAATAAATGCACACATGAATGAATCATTACTGGTTTAAGGCATTCACCCTCATGTACTAACCTGTCACTATATATTTTCATATGCCTGATCAAACCCTTATTTTTCTCCCTTACCCCAAATTCATACATGATAAACTACAAAGCAACATGAAGACAGGAAAGAGAAAAAATCTATTTGAGAATTAATAAGTCAGGATAGAAAAAGTTTTCATTGCCGTAGCCCTTAGATGCCAGGGATCGTGACATGGTATTAATCTCACGAACCTTCACAATAGCCTGGTAAAACCAGTAAGTCATGATTATATTTATTTTCCAAAGGTGTTATAAACAAGTGAAAATAAGAGATCAAAGAGCCATTCCATGGTATTTCCAAGCCATGAGTCAATGATGACTCCAACTTAGTACACAGAAAATCTTCCTTATACCCAGGGCCTGTTCAGATTTGGATCCAGGCTCAACCTACAGAATAGGTCCAGCCTGATGCACAAAAATAAACCAGAGGAGTGTTATTTATTTTCTGGCTGTATTGTAGCCCATTTATGAATGATAAGCTATAATGGTGGTAAACAAAGACTTCTGACCTAAATCCTTCATGCTAAAGAGTCTCTTTTCAAACAGTTGGAGTTTATTCTCATTAGTAAGAAAAGCACTTAGCTGCTGAACCCACAACTGCACCTTATTTTCATTTGATAGGCTGAATTAAGATTGATTTGCTTATAGTTTCTGAAGATGTCAGTACAGTAGGGGGTAGATTCTGAAATAATCTTAGTCATAAATAGATAAGACAGTAGTATGCTGGAATGACTTTCTACTATCTGTATGGCTAGAGTGGGAAGACCAGGGCACAGAAACGAATATGTAAGAATCCCTTCCCCAAGGGAAAAAGAAAAGAAAGAAAGTTTATTTCCTTGATGAATTAGTATAGTTTGCATAGACCAATACTTATAAAACCATAGAATTACCTGAGACACTAGTTTTAAAATGTAGATTCCAGACAATCCTTGCTTGAAATTCTACTTTTGTGAACATGTCTCTTGGATGTAGCAAAAAGCAGTTTGCTTGTTTGCCCAAGTGCTATAGTTGGTTCAGATTTAGGTACTAAAGTTACCCTAAGAGTTCAAAAACAGGTTGAATCTATAAATTGAGATGTTGGAATGCATAAAAATAAAAGATTTACAAGAAATATAGAAATATTTTCTACATACAGATGCAGCCATCAGATGTCTAGAAAGTACTATATTTATTACAATAGGACAATAGTGATGAAACAAATATATTGTCTACTTCCTGGCTGAATAGTGAGGTACCATACTTTCAATTTTTGACAATATCTTTGCAATGTTTATGCCCATATTTCTGTGTAACTCATAAATGCTTACTCAGCACCTACCACACACCTGTAGTTAAACATCTGCCCTCTGTTTCATCAAGCCAATTACAGGAAGCAGACTCAGATCTACATAACTACCACTGACACAAGAGTGAGTATTAGCACTAAAACTTGATGATAGTAGATGAAAAAAGATGCCCAAAAATTTTGATTATGAGGATAAGAGCTTGCAGCCCAGTTCAGATATGAGCTCCCTGAAAGAACTAACACAGATCAGCATTGTCCTCAGTCTCCATATGTTCAGTAAATACTAAATCAATAAACAGAATTAACTAACTGTAAAATTCATCACAAATTATTATTTTGGTTAGTGATTTTTTATTGTTATTTTCAGCGTACAACTTTTTAGGTACACATGATGAGACCCCTACCTACCTGTGTACATGTTCTCTGTGAAAACTCCTCTCAGAACTCCTTCTTGCAGTCACATACAGCATGTAACCCATGGGTTTCTTGAGCTACTTCATTTTAAAGTTGTAATATTCATAAAATATTTAAAAAGAAAATTATTTATTTCTTCTGTACAGTAATCATGGCATATATTTTATATTAGCTCAAGTCAGTCTCTCTTCAGCCATTGTGACCCAGACAAGCCAAAAAGATGGACAACTCTGCTATGGCTTCCTGGTGAACAGTTGGAAGCTCACGATTCAGAAAACACAAACAGAATAAAAGCGAAAGGAAAAAACGGAAAGCAGAGAAAGTTGGTAGAATCAAGATCCAAACATAGTAACTACAAAATGAGCATGTTCCCATTTCCAGCCAAAATGGCGTGAGAGGGGTCGAGTCTTACAGTGCGGACCTTAAACAACTAGGAAGCTAGAAAAAGTACATCAAGCCATGGTTTTCAGCCACAGGGCAAGAAACTGCACAGGACAGTGACAAAGAGAGAAGGATGCAAACAGTATAGTCCCCACTTCCTACAAGAGGAAATTCCCTGCCATATGTAGCCCAAGAGAAGACACCCAAACACAGACCCACGCCCTAAAGAGGGAGTAGACAGAGATGGAGGTTGAAAGAGGTTGTGGTGGCTTTGTGGGAAGTTGCGCATCATTTTAAAGAGCTAGTCAGAGGAAAGAGCTCGCAGCAGACCAGGCAGAGGCACCCCCTCTTGAGTCTTTGGCTGAGTACGAACGCACATATGCACAAAAGAAAAGCGATTATGACAGAATCCAACATGAGACTTTTGACCATACGGACAACCACAAAACTGCCAGGTAATTCAACTCTGTCATAGTTGGGGGAAAGTGTGTGTGTGTGTGTGTGTGTGTGTGTGTGTGTGTGTGCAGAAGCCCAAAGGAGACTTTAAAAAATTTGTCTAAAAATTAAGTATAATAGTAATCATGTGTACAGTGTGGTAAAAGTTGGTGAATAACCTGAGACCTAGAACTCAAAGAAGCCATGAACCCTGTCATCAGATCAGAGGTTTCAATTCTAACATGTCTTCAGAGCTCAGTAGTTCTCAATCCTGAGCACACCGGAATTATCTGTCTGTTTATTTTTAAATGCTGGTGCCAGGCCTATTCCTGAATAACCAAATCCAAATTTCTGAGGAAAAGGCTTTCACAGTAGTCTTTCTGTATTCTTCTGAAGCACCCCAAGGAAAAAGAAACACTGGAGTAGAAAGTTCATTGTATTTATCCATTTCTCAAAGACCTTTTAATCTGAACTATAAGAATTATGTTTGTGGATGGAAAAATATAAAACTTATTCAAATGCTTATTGCAAAGATATATAAAAGCATGAAAAATTACCCATACTGCTGAAAATAACACAGTGTTAGATTATGTGTGCAACAATTACAAATTACAATTACATCAAGAACATATGTGAAGGTAAAAATACTAGAAGAAAAATGCAACGAAATGTTGTTAAGAATGGGTTTATTAACACACATGTGAACATTATTGTCCACATTTTCTGATTCATATACTTGTGTGAATGTGTGTGTGCACGTGCTTGTGTGTGTGTGTGTGTGTTAAAAGAGAACACAGCAAATGAAGGGTAGAGCCCTTACCGGACTGTCCTCTGTGCAGCATTTCAGCATATTTGCCCCCTGACAATTCCCTTTGCTCTCAGCCCACATCACCCTGAGTGCTGTCTTGTTAAAACTAAAAGATAGGACAGTCTGGCTTCAGGGTTTCCCTGCAGGGTGTCCGCCTCTAACCAGCGCCTTGTCAGCATGGCTTGTAATCTTTCAACCCCTCAGATCACAGGTTGCATATCCAAATTCTGTTTGGAGTTACTGCTACAGAATAGTACCCACCCCCCGAAGAGACCTAAATTAAATGATGAACATTTAGGTCTCTAAGTTATTTTCCCAGAGAATGTAAAACATCTCCTTGTACGGAAGGTAGAAAGTAGCTGGTGATAACCACAGCAAGACACAAAGCGTGCAGCTTTTAACTACTGGAAGACTAATGGACTGATTATGACCTTGCTCCTGCTGGGAACTAAGAACCTGAAGTCTTTCTTCTATTTCAGAAGTTAGATAACAGCCTCTGTTGTTCCTTCATTTAATTTCATAAAATAGCAAATCCCTGTAGTCCTTAGCGATTTAGCCAAGTAAGCAATTACAGGAGATTGCTGGATCCATCTGCTTTTCCCCAATAGATCTGAGGATGAGAAGAAGTATATTCAGATTTTCAGTCTTCCAAAAAGTCAATCAAACTCCTACTGTTCTGTAAGGTCATTGAATGTCTCCTGCAGACTCCTTCTAGAATTCTGGCTGGGAAACTTCTCAAAACAGCCTTCCTGGGTCAGCAGTATTCCTCAGGCCTCCTTTGCCTGCGAATGGCAGAATCCCCTCTAACAAAAGTTTTCCAGTCTAGCACATTAAATGAGTGAATAAATAAATAAACAGCCAGGAGAAGGAACCACTAAATAGCTCATGTGACTAGAAATCGAGGGACAGATCTCTGTATCAACTTCACCAACTTTACTTACCAAAGACTCCTCAAGTGAGAGCAAAGAAGGCTGTTCCCACCCAGCTGCCCCAGATCAAGTCTTCTTTGCCAGGATCTCAGAAAACACAAGCTTGGGTGTGCCTTGCCTGCTTTATTCGGTTTGACAACCCTCACTTTTTAAAGGAAAATGTTCGCTATGCTCACAGTTTAGCGGCCAATATGACTGGTTTCAAGACTGTTTGATTTCTGATTGTCCACTCTGATCTCGGCCTCTTCCATCAGTCTTGCCTTCTTTTGATTATGTGAGTATTTTTCTGTTTCCTTTTAGCTATTGACTTCTTAGTCATTTACATCTCAATATGTATTTTTGTACTTGTCTTAGTAATTAGGATATGAATGTGTGTGTGTGTGTGTGTGTGTGTGTGTGTGTGTGTGTATGTGTGTATTCTTTATTTATAATCGTGTGCTAGATCTTGAGACATTTTGCCCAGTAAAAGCCCAGCCTATATTCAAACACATGAGCAAAGCCCACAGTCTCCTGGGTACCCCCCAGACACACAGATTTGCAATCACAGTTACTCAAGTTCCAGCCAGTCTGTAGCCCTAAACTCTAACCACTGCCTTCTCAAAGAAGACCTCTGGCTTCTGTGTGAGCTCCACCTGCATGTGGCACCGTCACGAGGCTCCAAGGCAGAAATCCAGGGTTAGCACGGGGCTCTCCACAGGAGCTTCTCTTCTCTCAAGGATCACGTCCTGCCCTTCTTGTTTGGCAGTGAATGCAAAGGATTCCCGTCTTCATTTTTCCAACTTTATAGTTGTTTGCATCAGGAGGACAAATTCAAAGCCAACACCTTAGCCATGGTTAGACACAAACGTCTCAGTAATTTTCTTCTTTACTTAATGACTCGTGCCACTCCTGGGAGCGTCCCTTCCCAGTTAGCTTTGATCCTCATCTCTCCTTGTGGTCAACTCTTACCCACCTATCACGTGTCCTATTTAGAAAAAAAATTTACTTCTGACCATCCATCAATGCATTAGAATATGTACATTTTTCAAAATGTATACTTTAGAGAAGAAAAGCCTTAGAAATCCAAAAGAATAAAGGTTGAAACTTTCATTCACTTCTCTTAATTGATTTGAAAAAACGGACTGAACAAAGAAAGCCTCTTTTTAACCTTTTAGTATTGCCACATATTTTGCCTTCATTGGGTCACTCGTGACATCAAATATACGACTGCAATCCTAGCACTGCCCCTATAGCACAAAAGAACAAGAGCGCACAGAAAACATACAGCCTTTTGAGCAATATTTCCCTTTTTCTTGACATTTCAATAACGCTTTCATTGCTTACCTAATTCTCAATGTACTTGTGTTCTTCCCCAGCCATACTGCTGCTAATAAGTAACAGGAAGGACAAGAGTGAAAAGAGATGATGGACTTGCATTTCTTTCTGGGTTTGGTGGCCTCTTCCTCCTAAATCCACAGGCAACGTTTATCAACCAAGCAAGTGGAAACAGCAGCCTCAGCTGCAGGGGGACAAATGAGGAATCCCAAGTTTACTCCAGTTTTCTGCTAGGTTTTTTGCTAGGTTGAGGACATAGACGACTTCATTTAACATGATTAATACCTTGTTTTCATCTTCTACAAAATGGTGGAATTAGATTAAGAATTCTAGTATTATTCTTTACTGAATACTTTCTATAACAGTGACGAGAGGATTGAGCATCCATTGAAGAGGCTACAAAAATTAGTTGTTAGAAGCGAGGCAGTGGGAAAAGTTAGGGGCCAAGGATGCTCTCCCTGGAAAACTGGGTGAGTGATAATTCCATTAATTGGAGGGAGAAGTATCTGTGGTAGTAAAACAACTGAGTAATTCAATTTCATTCATCTCCCAGGAGATGGTTTTGTTTCTCTTGCTGCCACTGCCACTAATGTTGTTCGGAATCTTCTCTGAAACTGCTTCAGTTCTGATGTGCTACTAATCTGTACCACAACTTTACACCTTTGAATCAGAGAACATCCAGTTTTATCTTTCTCTGTCATTTCAGTTAAAAAAAATTAAAAAGCCTTTCAGGTCCTGGAATGGTAATGACAAGAGATGGAAATTACTCATCCTGAACAGCACTGATTCTTGAAGAAGTTGGCAAGGAAATATACCTCGCAGGCTGTACCAGATCCTGTGGAGAGAAGTACTATTCTTGGCTACTCAGTAACTTTATATAATCATATATGGTCCCCTGGGCAAACCTACTTGATTACCATTTTTGTAGCAAATGACTGAAAAGAAGCACAGCAGCAGGTGGTGGGTTTATCTCATCTGCTGGAGGATTTCTGAAAAAAAGTAGAAATGGACAAGAGATTCGCTGATATAGAAGATTTAAGGGCAATGTGATTTTTACCATAATTTTTTAAAAAATTTAAATGTGCAATATGCTTTTCGATCACACACTGAATGTACTAGATACTGTACCAAGAGTATGTGTAATGTTATCTGATCTTGACACCTATATTAGATAAATATTATTATTATTTCATTGCATCATTGAAAACTAATGTTCAGCACCATTACGGATCTAAGTGAGTCAGTGAAGAACCAGTATTAGACTGAAACCTGTCTAACTCCAAAGCTCAAACTGGGGAACTCTAATTTCAGGTGAAATATATTCCCCAAAATTCTGACTTATACTATTACGTGTCATGCAATATTCAGAAGAAGCTTACATGCAAACTGGAGAACCACAAGGCCACTCCTTCTTTACAGCAAGCTCCAGGCTCGTGCTGTTTGCACATTGCCTCCCTGTCGAATTTAGTTACCAAGTGGAGACTTTGTCTCATACAATATTCTGCCTAGACGTTCACACATTGCTTGCACTCAGCAAGTGTTCATAGCAACTTGAACAGCATCTGTTTAATAAAAGGAACTTTATCATTAATATTTCTTTTTATTAGCTTGGTAATACTTAGCAATTCTAAGTGCTGAGAGCGCTCTATTCTGTTTCATGCTATTATACAGACATTTAAAGGACAATTTATATATGTATTATCCTATAAAAGTCGCAATTTGGCATAGTCCCATTTGATTCTAGATTGACTTCACTCCCGGCAAATATTTCTAGTCAAGCTTTTTTGCAATATGTTCATTCACCATTGAATGAATGTTTAACACTTAGTTATTTTGGCAACTTATTTGTCTAGCATTGTGGTAAGTGTGAGGCACATAAAACAAATACAATATGTACCGAAAGGTGTGTCCTCCAGAGGAAGCGTCTAAACTGAGACTGGAGACCAGGGAAGTCTTCCTACACAAACGTTATCTCACTGAGGGCTGAAACATTCTCATAATGAGCCTAACAAAGAGCAGATGGAAGAGAATTTGGAAGAGTAGTGGTGTTCAAAGACCTAGACGTTGGAAAAGGAGGAAAGGGCCTCATTTTTAAAACAGAAATATATCAAAATGGTCAGATTATAAAGAAGAGGGGTGAGAAATGACATTGAAATTAGACAAGTGCCATTCTAAAGAACTTTATAAGCAACGCTATGTCATTCAGAGTCTTTACCTCAAGACAATTGGAAAGATACAAGTAATAAATTGAGGTGACCAGATTTGAGTCATAGAAAGCAGTGTCAAAGCAAATTATAGAAAATGTGGCCAACCCCCAAGGCACAGGCCTGTGATCATAGTACTCTGAGTGACAAAGGCTGGAAGATCACAAGTTTGAACCTCTCTTGGGAACACAAAGATGTAGTGAAACCCTCTCTTAAAATATCAAAAGTAAAAATATGCTGGAGATTGAGCTCAGTGTCAACTCTTGAGTTCAATCCCAGGTACAGTACCAAAAAAAAATCTAGTTAGCTGTGTGTTAATGTAGCAAATATCTGAGAGAATAAGCTTATCAAAAGAGAAAGGTTTATTTTGGTTCACAATCATGGAAACTTCAGTCCATGACCAAGTGGCCCCATTGCTTCGGCCTACGGTGAGGCTGTACATCATGGCAGGGAGGTGTGATAAAGCAAGTCTGCTCAGCTCATAGTGGCTGGGAAGTAGAAATTGAAAAAGGAAAGGGCATCGAGTTCCCATATCCTCTTTAAGGCATGCCCCCGGTGGCCAGAGACCTCCTACTAGGACTCACCTTTTAAAGGTTTCACCATCTCCCCACAGTACCATGGGCTGAGAACTTTAACATGGGGATCTTTAGTGGACATTTAGCCAAACCGTGTATAAAAAAAATAGGCTGAAGTAAAACAATTGGGGACTTCCTAAATGATGTGTGTGTGTGTGTGTGTGTGTGTGTGTGTGTGTGTGTGTGTGGTAGTATATTTTGAGCCCAGGCAGACACCCTATCCTTGAGCTACATCTCTGTCCTAAGTAACTATACCCTTAATGATATTAAAGGCAGTAGGTAGATTAGAGTCAACTGAACAAGGACAAGTGACAATGAGTTGTAAGAGGAGAGGCAGTTAGGAAAACTGGAGTTAAGAACAAGCTCCCTGGAAGACTGGAAGGTGGCAATTGTGTGAATTGAGATGGGGGACGTGGAAGGAGTTGTGTCTTTGGCATCAGGAAAACTAATTAAATCAATATCAATCACGATCAATCAAAGAGATAGTTTTATTGTTATTGTTGCTGTTATTGTCTGTGGGACTTTGTTTTTTTAGAAGTAAAGTAGGTCTTTATTTAGAAACAAAGGACAGAGGGGTAAAATCTCCTTTTATCCAAGGAGGGGGCCAAGACTGGGTTGCCCTGACTATTTTGATTATGATCTGCTATTAATCTGTGCCAAAAAATGGCAACTATGAACCAGACCAACGTAGTTTATGTTTCTTCATTATTTCCATAAAGAAAAGTCCTTCAGTTGTGGCATGGTAATGATAGGAAAGAGAGACCACTCATTCTGAACAGCACTGACTCTTGAACAAGGAGGTAGGGGAACATATCTCACAAGCTGGACCAGAGACCTGTGGTGGGGGAAAAAAACCTCCTTTTTGGGTTAGTCTATAAAAATTACAGAACCTTACATGAAGACCTACGCATATCTACTCCAATACTACCTTTGTAGGAAATGACCAAGAAAGAGGGGTGATAGAATGTTGCAAACTAATCTCAGCTGATAAAGCATTTCTGGGGAAAAAAAATCAGTTGCTTTTATTGAAATGTACGAGAGGTCTGAGCATATAGAAGATTCAATTGGATGTCTCAACCTCATAGTTTTTACTTCTCCCTGCCGCAAGACCACCCAGAAAGTTCAGATCCATTCTTCAAGTGAAATAATTACGGAGACTGTCCACCAAAAAAAATTTGTGCTAAAAATGGAGATTCTTATCCCAAGGAATCCTGCTTTCTCATTAGAGAAAGAGGCACCTGAATACTGGTTAAGGCCCCCTGTTGTTGACTGTGGAGTAGAAAAGAAACCTCATTGTGAGCCTAAACACTTAGCAAACGAAGTTACTTCCACTTGAAGGCAAACAATAACTTGAATCTAGTTACATTTAGGAGTGCTATATGCCACGGGATAATGCAAGTCATTTTTGTAAGCAAGTTTCCGAGGAAGAAAAAAAAGTAGCTGCTATGGTGTTAAATCTAAAGACTGTTACAGAAAATGCCAGTGTGATGTAGAAAGAGGTAGGTTCTTTAACTCAATAAAACCTAAGGAGTCATGAGAAGGAATAGTACTGAGAAGGTGAGATTTTGTCTTCAGGCAAGACCTGGAATCCAAGCAGGGAAGGACTAATCTTATTTCTTCCTAGAACATTTTTTAAAATCTAGCTTGACTAGATTACAGCCCAAAATGCACCAAAAATGGACCAATCTCAGAAGTTTTATGTTTTGGGGCAAAGGGTGGGGTGAATTGTGCAGAAGAAGAAGTGAAGACAATAGAACAAAGTTTTTCTTTGTAAAGTACAAATCCAAGGCTGAAAAAAAAATAGATTTAGGTGGAAGGAGGGTGGGTAAAGTGGCTTTTCTCAGTGAAGAACAAAGATAACAAATAGATTAAGTATGAATCATGGACTTCTTTCTTTGTATTACAACACATCTTCTTGGAACTTTATGCCAACATCTTAAAATTAGGATCTTGGACATATTCTTACCAACTAGTCCTTAAGCAAGATAAAGATCAGCCACCTGAGTCTGCAGATGCTCTGCTGCCTTGGAGTTGGGGTGTGTGCTCCCAGCCAACCACTTTTTCCTCTCAGCCTGTTTTACTCACTACCTTACCTTCCCCTCACCTGCGGACATCTGTCTTTGTGACCCAGCCACAGGACAAAGCCTGATAACTTTATCCTAGACATTTTTCAGAGAAGATGTTAAAACCGTAGCCATAAAATTGAACGATGTAACGAAATCCTTCAAATAAATTAGCTGAACGTATCTTAATGAGTTCTGGTGATAGAGGCTATCTGCCAGAAAAGATGGCTTTGGCTTAGGAGCAACTGATCTTAGGTTCTTTCTTCTGAAAATAATTAGGTAATATGTCTAATTGGCTGAAATATATTGAGGGGAACTCTTGACTTGCGGCAACAAAGGCATTCCTCATTTGAAAGGGGAAGTTTCTATTTCTATCTTCTAAGACATGGGGGCACTTACAGTTCATGCAAAAATGGTTTAAACTCCTTAAAGTAAAACTTGGAGACAAATAAAAGATGCCCTAGAACATGGCAGCTTTCTGCTTCTCTGTAAGAGGTAGTATTTAAAATGGCTGCTTCATTCTGTTCACACTCTCAAAGTTGTGCTGTAAACAATGTGAAGAATACCTTTGTAATCACCTTCTTAGACTGAAGTTCTAAATTTAGTATGATATCCTGGACTAATACCTGAGGGAAAATAACGTTTGCTCAATTTACAACTTGACACCTATACCAAATTACTTACAGAAAGAATACTCATTTGGCTTCTATCAATAAATCATGAGTGTGATCATTTTCCTACACTTCCAGTCATCACAGTTTTAATATTCTTGCAAGTAATACTAATCCAAAGCTAAAATACCTGTCATCATGTATTATTTGAGGGTACCTGATTTTCATGTAATTTAGATATATTTTTATTTGCATCTCCCTTTGATTTGTAAATTCATGTTCCAAACATTAATACTTTGTCATTCTACTAACTAGAATCAGCTTTGTTTGACGCTAACATAATTAAGTTCTTACTTTCTTTTTGCCAAAATTTGCCTATGTCATATACACTTCTCTATGTTCCTTTTAAAATTCTAAAGTTACTCAAGCCTTAAAATATCTCTTTAATGCACTTTTATCCCAATTTCCCCACGATTTCTTGATGATATTAACTATATTCTTTTGTTCCACCTTTCAAGAATCTACATTAAAAAGGTATTTTTACATGTAGCAGCTAATTTCTGATAGCAATGTTTTATAGATTTGTGAAGTCACTCTAGGTTTTTATATCCTAAATTAAATCTAAAGATTTATTTTAATAAGTTTGAATGCAAGAAATTATGAGTGGTTACATTTCTAGATCTCATATACTGAAAAAAATTATTATTTATTTGGATCTATAAGGATTCTTTAGTGAAATATAAAATCCTGGCTTACCAGTAATTTTTCCTCAACTATTTGAAGACATTCTTCCTTTGTCTTTTGACAACGCTCGCTGTTAACAAAGAATTTTGCCTCTTCTTTCTGATTATCATGCATTTTTATTTTCTGGTATTTCACTTTATTTTTCCTGTTTAGTTTCTGGTGAATATTGTGGGTTAAAATGTGCTCCCAAAAAAGATGAGTTAAATGCTTAGTCCCCAGTATTTCAGAATGTAAATTTATTTGAAAACAAGGTATTTATAAGGATAGTCAAATTAAAAATGAAGTCCTTGGGGGTAATCTTAACTCCGCGTGACTGATATCTTTATTGAAAGGATAAAATTGGACAAAAAAAGCAGATGTGTACTGAAGAAAAACGATGTGAAGAGACAGCGGCAGAGGGACAATGTCATGTGAATAAAAAGGCAGACATCAGCGGGGCATCTATAATCTAGGGCATGAAAATTAGAAAACTCTACCTTGTTCAAGGATCTCCTTTGTCTTGGCCAGCTTCCCTACCACTGGGACCCAATACCGTCATACACACCTTGAAGGGGGAAAGGATTTAACTCATAACTTCAGAGGTTTCAGATCACAGCTGGCTGGCCCCAAGACAGAAAAATGACAACAGAACGAGATGGCAGAGCGAAGCTGGTCAGTTCTTGGAGTCTGGAAACAGACCAAGATCGCCGCAGCGGAGAGAAATGGACCAGGGACCACACACAGTACCGAAAGACCCACCTCTATGACCCAACAAGGCTCACCCGTAAGTATGTCTTACTAATTCCCTAGGTGGTCCTCAAGACAATTAAACTGACAATCAAGAAGATTAACTATCACATCTCCATGAGGCTGTCTAGCCACTAAGCTGGTAAATGGATAAGCCTCGGTTTCAGCTTGGAATCTGTACTGCTTAGAGCAATTCCATCTCAAAATACGCTAGCTTTGTGCAGTCTGTGACTCAGGGTATCATTTGTCTCAGTACTCGGCAATCCTCTCTCATGGATAACCCCGAGTGATGTGTAGTCAACCTAGCACCAGCCTCCTCTTCTGGAGGCCACCTCCAGTACTTGTGCGCTGTCTCCGTTTTGTCTCATTCTGGTCTGATGTCTTCTAGGCTTAAAGTTTACTTTTGGGCTTTTCTCTTGCATTTTCAAATATATAGGTAAAATTTTAGTTCAGCTATATCCTTTCAAATCTTCCTATTTCGGTATATATCTACAATTATTATATACTTATAATGGCAAGTGAGGAATCAAATGTGAAATCATAACCTCATCTTGAACAGGAGCCCTGAATTAAGTTTCAACTCACAGCCTTTGTTAATCAACTACCATTAATGTGGTTTCCACAGTCCAAGAAGGGGAATTATGTTGACCTACAATGACCCATATGACCCAGTCCTTACCTAGAAGCAAATTTGGTTTAATCATCTTTTGAAAACACCAGGCTAAAATGTGCTCTATTTCTGGGTTTATAAAATACATATATGCTAAGTGCAACATAAAACCAACATAGAAAATGATTCTTCCTTAATTCTGAATGTTGAGCTGCTATTGTTTTTGGTATACAATATTTGACAAGGTTTTTTTGCCTTCCCACCTCGGCCTTATGGAGGGCAAAGAGAGAAAAGAGACATGATCCCATTTGCAACCATCTGTTAGCATCCATTCCAAAGGGACCCCCTCCCACTAGCAAGTGTAGGCTACTTGCTACAGTTCTGTCCAAGATCAATTCTTCTGTCTTTCTGAAGCAGAAGAAATAACGATGGAAAAAAATAGAATTCCTTCCTTAAAGATTAGCAACACCTATTTTTCTCAGCCCCCTTTAATATTGTCTTATTATATTTTAATTACTAATAACTCTGAGACTCAGGTCACACTGATTTATTTCCCAAGATGGATATTCTATTTCCATTGATCTAGGTAAAGGGCTCCTTATTTTCTGTTGAACTCCACTGAGTCCTTGTTTACTCAGGTCTAGTGTATATATTCTTTTACACTTGGAGAAAGAAAACTGGTGGTTGGACACACAGCTCTTAGTTAGCCCATTAATGGAGGCTATGCAAAGAATTAAATGGAGGAAATGTATCTGCTTACTTTTATAAAAAATTTATTAAGTAACTTCCATACTCCTAAAGAAAATATATCTTGTGTTTCACCGTTTCCTAGTCTTGGACATTCTTTCTGCAGATTTCCAAAGATCTACATCTTTTTATCAAGAATTAGTATTTATAACTGAAAGCTTAATCCTGCCTTTAGTCATAATCAGACTCCTGTTGAGACCATCTAGGGAGTATCTAGGGAGTTAAAACTGTAGGATGTGGTTTTTTCATTAGAACTGTCCCTCTATTTTTCTACAGTTGAAGGATGTTTCATGTAGGCCACTTCTATTTTTTCTCCCATGTTTTTTTTCACTCATGGAACTCCTTTATCCACTACCAATCTAAAATGTGATATTCCCATTTGTCTTCATGCAAACATATTACAAAGTTGGTAATATGACTTTACGGCCATCTACATGGCAAAGTTAAAGTTTTAGGTCTATTTCATACTTTATTTATTTCAGCTAATTTTACATGAAGGCACAAATAATGTACAAATGCCCCGACTGTCTATTCTTTTCATATAAATCTATCAATAAGCTAGAGCCCAATTTAGAAATTTATGGTAAAAAAAAGAGGTGACTACTGGAAGGTAACTAGCTAAAGAACAGAAATAGTATAAATGAAGACTCCAGAAAGATCCATTTGGTTAAAACATAGACCATAGGTAAGAGCACCGGGATTATTTTTTCGATTTTTATCGGAAGATACCATAAATAAAAATGAATGCTATATCACGTTGCATTGTTCCTTTATCCCAGGACAATGCCTCAACCAGCTAGAACTGATTCCATGGGACAAGAGACTGGGACAAAGGCATGGGGTCACAAGAGCTTTTTAAACTTGTAACAGCTTCTGGTAAGTAGCTATGTGTACTAGATGTCACCAATAAAGTTTCTCAGGATGGTTTATTCCAACTGTCAGATAAGAGAGTGAAATTTCCTATTCTCAAAGACTGTTTCATGATACTTTATTAATATACAGATGGAAGAAAGATGACTTTTCTCTGTAGGTCACATGCTTACAGAGATTATATTTTGATCTGCGCCAAGCTACTTGCTTCAGAATTTTGATATCCATGATATCACAACAGACTATCATAAAATAATTGGGAAACCTTAATTGAACAGATTCAAGACCTTTCAAGCAGAACTTAGAAGAAAAGAATTCAAAATTGCTTTCAGATGAAATGTTTATCTTTTCAAAAGTTTCTGTTTAAATGGATTTTGAAGCAAAATGGTAATTTTATGCAAAAATGGAGTCAAGATAGTAATAATTAATATTTTGAGGGAATGATTCATTTTAATATAATTTAAGTTTATAAAATACTTTGTGAAGGTTCTTAAAATTTTTCATTCACCACTAAGGTGAAGGGCATTTGCACAAACACAAAGTAAAACAAGTTATAAACAACTGTGGTTATTAATAGGAAGGCAGGTGGCACTGATTAAAAGAAAACTAAAAGATTATCATTTAGATGTAATTTCACAGTTACGTGCTGTGGATTAATCTAGCCTGGAAACCACTAAAGGAGACTAATGCAAATTTTGCTAAGCTTTCTAATTATGAAGTATTCAAGATGAAAACTTAGCAACCTAATCACATTATCCTACACACAAAAGCACGTGGTTAGTCTCGCATCTTAAATTCTGTTCCATCACACACCATTGCTATATGTAGTCTACCAACCAAGAAACTTCAGGAGAGAAAAAAGAATAGTTATGTTATTTGTCATTGTGTTCTGTTTTCAATATCTGGTATTATAATGAATACTCAATAAATGCTGATAACTCATGTCTTTAATGAGAACTCAAGTGAAAATAAATGTTTAATTTCTAATATCTTATGCTGAGCACAAGACAGTTCCTAGTATCATCTTAACATAGTTTCACATGTAAAATATAATCAGAAAATACAGCAAATGTTTAAATTTAAAACAATTAGTACAGTAAAAGACACACTGACATTAGTCTCGTTCAAAATATCCCCCTACCCTGCATGCCAAACACATTTATATAATAACATTGTTCTTGCCACTTCCTGAAGCAGTTCTGGAAATTCTTTTACATCAGTATTTTTAATTGCACTGTTGCGCTACCTCAATATCCTAAATCAATTTGAAATGTTTACTTTCCGTGATTATTTTGACTCTGAAGAAGAGCCAAGAGTAATATTTTTGTGAGCCTGTCCTTCCAGGGCATGGCATTTGGCAGCTGCAGTCACCATATTTTTGCCACACCTTGTGAAAAGACTTGGGAAAGAGGACTTCCGGAAGTCCTTCAAAAAAGCAGCAAGGACAATGAAATAAGCCAGGAGGAGTAGACTGAGAGGGCTAGTGGTGAAGTGTCTTTTAACTGTAATTTTTTCAAATTTAAATATTCATTGTATATTTTGATTCCGCTTTGTAAATCACAAACTGGGCAAACTGGGATGATCAGCGCACATCGACACTTATTTTCAGTGTTATTATAAGCTCTTACAGGAATAGAGCAAGCCTGTGGCACAGTGTAATCTCTGAGATTTCCTAATACATTTATGCAATGCATAAGTGAAAATATTTTCGAGTTTTTAGATACTGTTCCCTTTGACATGAAAAACAACTTTCAATAGCACAGATAAGAAACCTCTCATCTTGCTACTCCTTGGTAAGGCGTGCCCTGTTGAACCCATTACCCACTGCCAAATTCTTTTTATCATTTGTGAATAAAAATATCCTAGGATTCTTTAAAGTTAAATTCCTGAATCTGGCCCAAAAGATTCTAATTAGGTGGGATACAATATAATACTTTCCTTAATCACATAATAGACTGTGAGATAACAGATTTGGAAAATGTGTTTTCAGTTTTTTTTCATGAAGGTTAAAGTATAAGTAATAAATCTAAAAACAGTATAGGAAAATATTCTTAATATTTTAATCATGAGAGTTTTATATGTTTATTATAAAAACTTTCAAGAGAATTGATAAGAAGCCATTTGCTGGGCACAGTGCCACATACCTGCGATCCCAACTGCTCAGGTGGCTGAGACAGGAGGATTGCAAGTTTAAGGATGGCCTGGGAAACTTGGTGAGACACGGCATCAAAATTAAGAAAAATAAAACTAAAATTAAAAAGAACAAGGGACGCAGCTTGTTGGTAGAGTACTTGCGTAGCGTGCAGAAGGCTCTGAGTTCAATGTCCAATACTGAAAAAAAAAAACAGTAAGGAAAAATTACAAACCTAAAATTTGTCTGTATTCTAGAATGAAAAGGGGATAAATTTTTCTTTTTTATTGAAACTTTTTGTTATATAAAAACACAAAGAAAATTGAAATAATTGTGTGTCGAGATCAGTGAATTTTGAAACTCATCTACATCTATGCCGAGAGTGGACCTATAGTGGTCAGGTCACAGACAGAAGATGGCTATACTTTGGCTCTGTCAGGAGATTTTGCTCAAATCAAGTGAGAACCATGTGGATCCGAAACAGTTTGTACTATGTAGGGCATTATGATAATTTAAGAATGAATATTGTAATCCTTGCATAGCATCTTGTAAATGTGAGTCTCTTGAAATATGTTTGCCCTGCTCAAGAGTACAGGTGGCCAATCTTCAAATAAATGCTACTCTGAGATGTTTTTCTGTTGAAACATTAATATGTCAAAGTCTGTACAGATGTCTTGAGGATGAATTTCACTTCTGTTTATTGTAGAGATGTTTAACAATGAAGAGAAAGTTTCCCCATTTGAATCGGCATGAATGATCGCAAAGTGTTTTTAATAATAATGCTGATACTTATTTGTAAATGGGAGAATCTTACTTTTATTTTTCTGTTTCAGTCCCTTTGTCATTACTATAATGAAATATTCGAGGCAAATCAATTATACAGAAAAGATTTATTTTGGTATATGGTTTCAAAGAGGCAAGGATTATAGGCCTTCTCTGACAGTCCCAGGGCACACGGGGTATCATTTGGCAAGAGACAGGGAGAGTGCTTGTTCTATAGGTCTATCTGGGTGGTCTCTCTCCCCTCAAGGCCACCAGATTCATTCATAGTGTTCTACGCTAATGATCTGACGATTAGATCTAACTTTAAATCTTATATTTGGCTGTTCCTTTTGCATAAATGATTCCTTACCCTATCTAGTCCTGAGAATTTTCTACATAATCCTGGGAAGATGGTTTAATTTGCAAACCTCAGTTTTCTCGCCAGAAAAGCAGATTCGCAACCTCTTTATGGACATCAAAGCTACATGAGCACATGAGTATCAAGCAGAGTTCTTGAAATATAGTAGGTACTTAGCCAGTCAACAAATCCTTACGCAGATGTGTCTGTGAACACCGGATACATCACAAAGAGCTACTGGAAAGGGTGCAGTGTGTAGTCAGGAGGGTCATAGACTCCAAAGAGACCTGTGATTGAATTCCAACTCCATCACATACCATCAATAAGACTTTGGGCAAATTCATTAACTCTCTAGGCCTCACTTCCCTCATCTGTAAAACAAGGATCATAATGATTCCTGTGTCATAAAGCAAGTGTAAAATTTACTTAAGAAATCTTGATGTGGTGGTACAATCCTGTAACCCTAGGAGTCCGAGAGACTGAGGCGAGAGGATTACAAATTCATGCCCAGCCTGAGCAACATAGCAAGACTCTGTACCATACAAAAACAACAACAACAACAAAAAGTCCGCTGTTGTACCTCAGTACAAAGGTCCTGGGTTCAGTCCCCAGTACTAAAAAGAAAAGAACTCACATAAGAAAGTGTATATAAATCTATTTGTACAGAGTCTGGGACATTATAAACACTTAACAAGTATTCTCTATCATTATATTAAATGTCAGATATTGTATAAGGTAATAACAATCTTAATTAGTCGCCATGACAACTCTGTCAAACTGGCCAGTTAGATCTTTTCATGTATTTATGAGTGAGAACGATGAGGCTAATGGAGCCCAACAACATTGGTCACAGATAATCGTCAAGGTAGGAACCATCCCAGGAAATTTGCTCAGATTACCTAGACATGTATGCCAGGCCTCCATTTCATTTGGACTGTGTAAGCCTACATCAAAAATAGTGAAACAAAATTGTTTAAAATTATTTTCAAAAATTGTTTTCCATGAAGGGAAAATTCAGAAAATTTTAAGACTAGACAAAGTAAGGAATTGGCTTCAGATTTTTTTTAAAAAATTTACTCAGTTACATTTATCCTTATGTTGAGGTCTTCCTGTAACAAAGGCCACCTATAAAATTGTTTTACATTTATTAGAGTTACATTTATCCTTATGTTGAGGTCTTCCTGTAACAAAGGCCACCTATAAAATTGTTTTACATTTATTAGAGTTACATTTATCCTTATGTTGAGGTCTTCCTGTAACAAAGGCCACCTATAAAATTGTTTTTATTAAGTTAGGTGATGAAGCCAGTGGTTCCCCTACAGAATCTTCCCCTTACCCAAACACTACTGAAGAATGACATTGTCACTCCCTATAACTGGTGCTCCTCCACCTCCTATTTTGTCCTTATAGTCTAGTCTTCCTTGCACCCTTCTCCATGAAATATTATAGAACTTAGATAATATAATTCCTTGGCTTAAAAATCTTCATTGTTTCTGGTACTTGCTTTTTAAAAATTGTACATTTGCTGATCCTTGGGACCTCTTGACCCCGGTGCCATCCAGCCTTGTATTACCTCCTCCACCTGCAGGCATATTGAACCTACCTGGCTTCGCTTGCTGTCCCTGTGACTGTAATGTTCTTTTCCATCAATGCCCCTTCACCAAGCAGACTTCCTATCTGCCAAATCTCAAGTCAAATCAAGTCCTCTCTACAAAGCATTTGCCAAGGACTTCGTTACATAAGATAACATGTAAGATGCATCATGTTGATTCTGTGTGTATGGTCAGTCCTTCTCTCTCTGTCCTGAG
Source organism: Ctenodactylus gundi (assembly GCA_004027205.1). Taxonomy (NCBI): domain Eukaryota; kingdom Metazoa; phylum Chordata; class Mammalia; order Rodentia; family Ctenodactylidae; genus Ctenodactylus; species Ctenodactylus gundi. The sequence continues at coordinate 13,032 of PVKB01006899.1, read as the reverse complement.
GCCGTCCATCAATTGATCCAAATTTCAATAGCTATGCATTACTCTGTCTTGCATATAGCAAGTGTTTAACACGTATTAATACACAGTTACACAACAAGAGCAAATTCGTGTAAGGTCTCATGAGAAAAGGTTACAGGGTTGGAGAAAGATCTGGGCAGAGTACTATAGACAGGAGGAAAGAAATAATTCAGTTTTGGCTTGACTAACCTTCTACCCAGGTCTCATGTTTTGTGAAAATATTCCCTCAGCTCGCAGAAATCTTCTTGAACTCTAGTTAACTTTTCGCTTTTGCTATCCAGGTAGATTTTAGTTACAAATGTTTGTTGATATCCCTTGAACTAGATGAGTACAAAAGTTAATAGACAAGAAACAATTTGTTAGTGTTAACATTAGGAGTAAAATTAACAGAATAAGAAAAATATACAGAGAGGACGCTTCAGGTTTCTTTTTACCTGGGAAATCGAATCCAGGACTATCAGTGCATTTGGCAATGATTAAATTTTATTGAATTTATTAATATTCCCTTTTCTTTAAGAAATATTTGTATCTTCTTAAGGCAAAAGACATACTAATAAAATAGGTTATGAAAGTGAACTTAGAGGGGGGAAAGGTTTGTTTTGGCTCATAGCTTCAGAGGATTCGGTTGATGGTCACTTAGCTCTACTGTTTCTCAGCCTGGGGGGAGGCAGGTGTCATGGTGAGGGACACAGGATGGAGCAAAGCTGCTCACCTCATGGAGTCCAAGAGCAGGCAGAGAAAGAGAGAGGAAGTGGCCAGAGACAAAATACACTCTTCAAGGAAACGACCCGCAGTGACGTACTTCCTCCAATGAGATTCCACCTCCTGAAGTTTCCACTGTTTCTCAGTAGCCCATTAAGCTATGAGTTTGTCAACGAGTTAATCCATTGATAAGGTTAGGGATTCCATGATGCAGTTGCCTCCCAAAAACCCTGACTCTAAACACAGCTGCACTGGATTCAGCACATCAGCTTTTGGGGAATATTTCTCTTCCAGATCATAACATATGCCTCACTGGGTTGTGTGGAAGGACAATCCTCTGTTAACTCTTTTGCCTTCTCCATGGTTTTGCATACATCACCACATCCCTTCTTCCTAAAATCTGGCAGAATCAAAATGAAGATTAAAAACAGTGTTTAGTCTATTCAGGTTGCTATAACAGAACACCCTAAACTAGATAGTGTGCACACAGTAGAAGTTTAGTTCTCACAGTTCCAAAGGCTAGGAAGTCCAAAATCAAGGTGCTGGCAACTTTGGTGTCTGATGAGGCTCTGTGTTCTGGTTCGAAGATGGCACCTTCTTACTGTATTCTTACGCTATAGGCCATAACCCAAGGTGAGAATGTGTAATGTTTCCAGCACGGCAGCCTCCGAATAGCCGGATTTCTAACATGGCAGCTCAGTACAATTGGAAAGATTGTTCTAAGAAACACAGTTTATCTCTTTCATATTTTTCTGACGAAATGAGTCCAACGCAAAATAAAGAAATGAGGACGCAGATTCCAAATCTCAACAAAAAGACAATTTTAAAATTCATAGCTATCACTTATAATCTGAATGTTGTGTCCACTTAAATTAACACGTTCAAATCATAACTCCAAGGGGATGCTATTAAAAGGTGGAGCCTTTGGAAAGATGATTAAATCCTAAGGACGGAGCCCTTACAAGCGGAATTAGTGTCCTTACAGAATAAGCCCAAGAAAGTTCATTTACCTCCTCTGCGGTGTAAGAAACCAATAAGAAGTCACCGTGTATGAACCAGATGCCAAATCTGCCGGCATCTTGATTTTGGACTTCCCAGCCTTTGGAATGGTGTGAAATAAACTTCTATTGTGTGTACACTGCCCAGGTGATGGCTTTTTGTTAGAGTAGTCTGAATGGAGCAGCACACTATTTTTTTAATCTTCCATTTTGACTCTTTGCTGGATTTTTAGGAAGATGGGATGAGATGATGTAGACAAAAACACAGACAAGGCAAAAGACCTACTAGGATCCAAGATATGGGTCCCATTAATTTCCCCTAACTAAGCTCTAATCTAACCCCCATTGAAGATTCTCCTCTAAGCCAGAGAAAAGGCAGACTGTTCTGTGTGAATTAGATGATTAGGACCCCCACAGATACTCTGGGGAAAAGTGCATGAACACTGGATGTTAAGAGTGAATGACAAATACCAATTTTCAGTAATTTCCAGTATATCAAATCCATCTTAGCCCATCAGACCAGAATAAATACTTCATTTCATTCCAAATGGTCAAGAGTGTGACTGGATGAAAAAAAAAAAACAGCAACAATAAAAAGCTCAGTTGCTTTGAAGAGGGGGAATATAAGAGAAGAGTATCTGGCTCTTACGACAAAGTTTGTTTTCAGTTTTGGGGCCTTGAGCATGTTAGAAAGGCCCCTACAACTAGGCTACATCCCCAGCCCAAAGAAATCATTTTCCTCACAAAAAGAACTCTATGCTTTTGTGCTTTGTTACTAAACAAAAGAAAACCTCCCCAAAGTGTCCTAGAATGAGCCACTCGCTTAGTCTAAGGAATACACACCTAGGACTCATTTTTCTCTCTCAGTATACTGTTCCAAACTCCATTCAGCTGTAGCACAAAGACTTGAGGACAACGAAAAGCTTCTCCCGTTGCATTTTCTGTCCCAAAACATTTCTGTTATTATCGTTGAGTCATTAGTCACTTCCTTGGGCTGAAAATACCACAAAAAGGTCCTTGTTAGAACAGCATTTAACCTCTGTGCTAATATAGGGCTACAACTCAAGAAAGCAGTTCAGGTGTCCATTGTTTGATGTATTGAGAGGCCCAGAGAGTTTAAATGACTCGTGTGAGCTCAAAAGGTTTTGACTGGTTGGGGCAAAACATTATCATAGCAACTTACATAAATGTATTTAGCAGGCCAGAGTCTCTTCGTTTGATTTGATCTTCATATTCTCTTACAAGGAAACTCTGGAATCCAAAGCATCTGAGAACTACCTCAAACCTTCTCTTTCCTATACACCTGCCCAATGTCTGGGCCCCAGGGAAATTGGACGGGAGACAACTTTGCTTTGTAGGACTAGGGGAGTGGGACAGAGCAGAAGGTAGTCCATAACTAGTCAGTCTGGTCCAGGAATGCAGGCTGGCTATATCACCTGGTGAGTAAAGGAGAGGAGTGAAGGCTAGGGAAGGAGCCTCTCTTTCCCGAAGTTTTCCAGGGGTTAAACTAAACACCTTCTTCCTTTTCCAAGAGTCCCAGTAGCTTTAAAATACATACGACCTATCTGAGCATTTTCACAAAAGGATTTACCCAAATACAGAATGCTTAGCTTCTTTTCCTTTCCTTTAAGTGATTTTGCTGAACCGTCAATAAATTCCCAAGTGTTTAAGCTCAGTAATGATGGGAATTTCCATTTCTGCTTCTCTCAGCATGCAATATCTTTCCAGTCTAAGGAATCTGGTGAGCAAATATCAAGAAGCATCAGAAGCTGCCGGTTTCTTTGACCCTTTTTATTATTAATATACACAAGCACACTGATGCATACACATGCGCGCACACACACACACACACACACACACACACACACACACACACTTACAGTTTTATGTTTGTTTTGCAGCGAAAGGTATTTGCCCCCCAGCTTTAAGATGCTGTTTCCAGGCTTACTATACCAACATCGGAGGAACACATCACAACAAAGAGATAGAATCTGGATGCATAGCGAGAACACAAACAGCACACACACTCCCACGGGCCTCGGTGCCGTGAAGCTTGCGAGCATGGCTCATATGTTTTATCAGTGTCCAGAGACCCTGTATGGTGAATAATGGGTCTTCTACTAGCAAATCCAGATGTCAAATTAAAGAATTTGGTGCTGCTTTGCAGTATCTAAATTTAAATAAACACATTAGCCAGAGGTGGACTTAGATATACGTTAGAATTGCTAAATTCTATATATACAGGCGTAGCCAAGGATAAATAGTGATTGACCCAATGGTGGAGAGAGAAAAAGTAGATCATGGCTCCAGGTGTCTTTGTGCTAAGGACATAAATAACCCAAGATCAGCACTGATGGTTACATTAATCCAAGAGAGGTTATTGCAGCAGAGATGTCAGATGCTGTCAGAAAGGGTTTTTTAATTAAAATATTCATTATTTCTATTATAAAAATATTTTCAAATCTCATGTTCAAGTATCAAGAAATAAAGAAAGCAGACTGAAAGACATCTCCTTTGCCTCTGCATTCTCTTCCCTGATCTCTGAAATACGCTTCCTATCATCCCAATTCCTACAAGTATTTATTGTTTACCCCTTTAACATAAATTTCTTGGTTTTGATGCCTAAACATTTTCAAATTAATATGCCCTTATTGTAAGTAGGGTTCTACCATATACTTTTCAATGATCAGCAAACCCACTCAACACAATAAAAATCATCAAATCATTTGCCATGATTACCTGCAAACTCATTTCTCACAGTCCACCAAGTCCTATTCAGTTTAGAGGGTTTCTAAATGACTTATTTCAAACATTGTCTCAATCAACACCCATTAACCCATATCATGATCTACTTTAACTAGTATAACTTTAAAGTAAACTTCTTGTGGTAAAATTTTGAGCCAAAGCATTTGTATATTTTATAAAGTAGTATATTTCTTTAGATTGTCTTCTACAAGAACATGGCATTGATCATTCCATTAGAATTTAGGAACATTTCTGGGAAGAGTTTGATACTCTACTCTCAATGGCTACATTTGTGGGAAGAAAAAATATTTCTGCCATTTTGTGACTATTAAGGAAATGATAATTCCTCCAGAAGTTTCTGCAACTGCTTAATGGGGTGTATTTGGATTATTTTTTTTCTTCCATGCAGAACGCACTTAAAACTCAACCTGTAAGAGGCAATGAACTGAGCAAGAAGTTATGATACATGGAGCAGTTCGCAGTTGTTCGCCAAGTAGCATGTGGAGCTCACACTGGGGAAACCGATCTGTGAATCCGCCGAGGTCAGGCAAGGTGTAGACATAAGAATATTCAAAGTCCGGCAAGCATAACTGTCATGACTAAGAGTTGTGGCTAAATGTGAAGTGACGCATAAATACTGGTTTATGTCAACACAAGTAGAAAATAAGTGAGAAAATTAGAAGAATGTGCTTCAAAGCAAGCAGAGCAAGCGGTCGTGTTTGGATAAGACGCCTCCCAGAGGTGCAGTACAGGCTAGTGACTTAACTTCCACTTAGTTGAAGGTCTTCTAAATCATAATATTTCAACAAATAAATACAGGCATATGCAAAACATACATACATATGTAAATACAAGTACATAGGCACACATACATACATACATACGTGTGTCAAAATATAACAGAAATCAAAGCCTGCTCTTATACAACTAATATTTCAGTGAAAGAGCACAAAAATCTAAAAATATGTTGAAGCCAACTTGTAAAAAATCCATGTAAAAAAGTTAAAACAGCGAGAACAACCTACATTAAGAACTCAAAAAAATTATCAGTGAGGGTGCAGAAAGAAAAGGAACTCTACTCCACTGCTGGTCAGAATGCAATCTGGTACAACGATGACAGAAAGCAGTCTGGAGATTTCTTAGAAAGAAATCTGAGACTAGAGATTCCATTTCATCCAGCTACTGCTCTACTGGGCATGTTCCCAAAAGAAATAAAGTGAACATACCAAAAAGACACATGCATATCCATGTTTATAGCAGCACAATTCGTAATAGCCAAATCCTGGAAACAACCTACCTGTCTATTGATAGATAAATGGTTAAAGAAGCTGTGGTACCTATACACAATGGAATACTATGCAGCTGTAAAGAAAGACAGATATGAAGCATTTGAAGGAAAATAGGGCCACCTTAAATAATGCTCAGTGAAATGGACCAGACACCAAAGAATGACTATACACAGGTGTTTTTCTTGTGAAATTCACAAAAATAATGGCATAGAAAGGCTCCGGCATGAGTGAAAGGGTAGAAAGATGGGTAATGATTAGCTAGGAAGCGGGTGAGCCTCTGGAAAGGAGGAGGCAGGGCACAGGCACTCATTGATTCCCCAAGCCCCATGTCTCCAATGTGTTACAGAAGTTGAAATTCAAGTACATATTTTAAAAGGTTAAATATAACATGATTTCTCTAATACAAGAGACACAGTACAAATAAACAATAAAGTCAAACTGGTGAGATGCTGGGAGATAGGAGAATGGGGGGACGGAAGGGTGAGAAATGGGAGAAGGAGGGAATGTGAAGCTGACATCTATGTGCACAAATTTCTCAAGCTTAGTGTAACCATTGTTTGTCACCAATGCATACTAATAAAAAAGGGTAAAAAAAATTTAAAAAGTTAAAGCCGGGTAAAGGGTGTAGAGAGTAACTGGGGTGTGCTTTTAGAGAGAAGGATCGGGGATATACTTGATAATGGCTTTTGAGCAAAGATCTAGAGAAAGTAAAAGCCGATCATGCGGATATCTGGAGGAAGCCGCTCCAGGTGGAGATGCCCAGTTGGTGTATGCTTGGAGCATCAAGCAACAACAATGCCAGTGTGCCTGGAGCCAGCTGAGCCAAGAGGGGCCAGGTTGGGTCAGGCAGGTTGCTGGGAGTGAACACAGCACAGAGAGTCAGAAGCTTAAGGGCTCAGATTTAACTTCCGGTGAGATGGGAAGGTTTGAGCAGAACAGTATTGTAAAGGGTTCACCTAGCTTCCGTGGAAAAGTCTTCCAAAGGGGAGGACGCAAATAGGAAGGCCAGTTCTGAGGCTCCTGTGTAGCTATAACAGGTGAGGAGTGACAGAAGTGATCATGACCTAGACCCAAGTGGTGGCTCTTGAGGAAGAAAGAGGTGCCTACTTCAGAGGTAGAGTAGACAGGATTTGCTGATAGTTCAAACTGGAGTATACAAGAAAAGCATTCATTAAGGCAGATTCAGTAAGTCTGACCTTGAACATCGGAAACAGTGAGGTTGCTGTCGACAGAGGTGGGGAACGGGACAAGGCAGGTTTAAGGGGAAGTGCGAAACGAGTTTGGTAGTGGGGGAATGCTGTTGAGTTCAAAACGTTTATTAGGCTTCTAAGAAGAAATGTCAAGTAAGCAGTTGGAAATACAAGTCTAGCCTTCAGGAGAAAGAAAAAGGCTGGATATAAAAATGTTGAGTCATCAATGTAGAGAAGCCAGAAAACAAGATGAGATCATCTAGAGAGCGAATGGAGATAAAAAACATGTCCAAGGACCGAGCCACAGAGCACAAAAATGATCCACAGAAGAGGAACCAGCCAAGAAGAGGCAGAAGGAGCCGACGAGAAGGTAAAAGGAAGCCAAAAGCAAGCTGAGGGCCTGTCTAAAACGAAGAAGACGTTGTCAGAAGGTGGGAGTGACGATCCAAACGCTTGCCAAGGGATGAGTAAGATGACATCTGAGAACTGACAATCACAGTTGATGGCATATAGATCGTTAGCAATCTCAACAAAAGCAATTTTCGTGTTGCAGTGTGGATAAAAGCCACGTGGATTAGTCAGGCTAGGGTGCGTTGTTGTTTTAAGGTGGGAGATGTTTCAAATGTTTTTAGGCCAGTGGGAACGAGGCAGTAGAGACAGAACAGATGACAGTACAAGGGGAACAGGTGTAAAGTCCTCAAGAAGGCAAGAAAGGGCAGAATCCAGTATTCCCGGGAAGGACCAGCCTCAAAATGCAGGTTTATTTGACACAAGAGAAAAAGTGAAACATTCAGGCTCAGATACAAATAAAAGGATTGCTGGGGTAGGGGGCAGGAGTTTGTTAAAATGATTTTCCAGAATTTTCCTCTTTACCTAGTGAGTTTAAAAATGAAATAATCAGTGAAGAGTGAGTAGGTGGGAAGAGATATTATGGGTAAGAGAGTAAGGCAGTGGATTGGCTAAGAAAATGAATCAGGATTTGGTGGGCAATCCCAATGACTTATTCGTAATACGTGATTCCAAATTCAAGATGAGGCAGGAGCGTCTCACAGGTATGAAAAGGGAAGAAGGTTGGATTCAATCAGAGTTGCTTTTTTTACCAGGTAATTTGCAGAAGACGGAAGAGAAGCAAGGGAGGTGAAAATCTAACACTCCGCATCAAAATTATAACCACAGCCTCAGCATAACCCATTAATCATCCATGATGTGAACGATGCCCTGCTTAGTGCTGGGCAGAATTTGTCTGCCGTCTTTGGAGCAAATGTCGGTGTTACTTCGGCAGTTATCTCCATTTTACAGGTGAGAAAGTGAAGACCTAATGAGATTGAGTGACTTACAAAAATCACATTTATCTAGGAAGAGCTGCAAAGTATTGAGATATTTCACATGCTTTAAGTTTGTAATACTGCCTGTAGTATTATTAATTTCAATTTCTCATCCTTGGCTCAATAGAAATTAGAACTCAGAAATTAGAACAGGAAAAATGAAAAATATGATTTCTGGAATCTGCCTTGGAAACCACCCCAAAATGCATCCCCACAACCAATATTAGGGTTGCTATGACCTACTAATTTAAATATTTGGGGAAAGTTTTTAATTGGGACAAACTTTTGAGATAATGTGACATGATGCTTTGTATTTGAGCCAAGAACAAGGAATTGATTCTAAGAGGTATAGAACTTTGAAACATCCTAATCAAAGGTTCTGATGTTCTTTCCATTACTCATTAAGGGTATATTAGTTTTATCTCTAGGGCTCAGAACTCTGGTTTGAAGGGAGAAAGAAACAATCAACAGGCCTTTAGTAAGGAACAATTACAAAAAGCAAGATCCTGATTTAAAACAGTCAAAAGGATACTAAAGTATTCTGCTAATAAATAAAAGACCCTCCTTGTTCAGTACCATTTTTGGAAAAGGTAACATGCTCAAGTTTAAGAGACCTTTAACTCAAGAACAGAAAGTATTTCATCAAAGTCATCCTTAAATAATGGGGAAGAGCTGACTTCTCTACCGTGATATTAAAGGAAAGCAAGAGAATGCCATCCCCACAATTTGTTTTCCTTCTTTTATGCCGTAAACCCCATTCTGTTAACGTCAAGCCTTTGGGTAAAGCTTCACTGAAAATCAGTCTGTTCTCATAGATTAGGAAGGTGTTAGATGGAACCTATGCCCATACCTGGGACAAAGTTCAGCATGAATTGCTACAGAAACCTGAAGAACTGGCTTTAAGAGACCAAGAAACCCAAAGAAGCCATCCAGATGAACAAGACACAAGCAAGCATTACTGGAGACTCTCAGAAGGAAGGAAGTAATCAACCAGACTTTCTGCTAATCAAGTAACATAAAGAAGCTCCACTGCTATGACTATAGCAGGGAGCTCCTAAAGGTTGGACGACCTAGGAATAATGCTACAGAAAGGTCTCTGCATCCGTCTAACGTACATCCAAATATCCATGTCAGTTCTTCAAGAAAGCATTAATACAAGACACCTGGCCTAAAGTTAAAATATTTTTGTCATTTGTGACCTAGAATGGCTGAGTCCTCTAGGGATGATAATATCACTCAAAAGACAGAATGTTACACGATTACTAAAAAGCCAAAGACAAAAAAGAAATTTTGCTTATTGGTTATTTACAACTTTATGCTTAAAACACATGTCATATATTTTGAATTTAACCATGATAGAATTATGTAGAAAAATTTTCCACACTATCTTATACATATATGTCTCAACTCCAGTCATAGAGTTTAAGTTCTGAGGCTCTCATTTGTTTTGATTCCTTGACAAAACTTCAAAGTAAGCATCAATTTACAAAATTTGAAAAATATGGAAATATAAAGTAGAACTCAGTGTCACAGAGGGAACATTAATAACATTCAGGAGGATGTAATTCCAGAACAGAAATTTAAATGTGTACTCATTAATAGCCTCTCTCTCTCTCTGTCTGTCTCTCTCTCTCTCTCGTTCTCTCTCTGTCAGACTCTCTCAATTGTTCTCTCTTTCTCTGGCATCTCTCATTATGTTTAGTAAATAGGAGTCTGCCAGTTCTTTACTAAAAACACAAAAATTATTACGTTCCTAGCCCATCAAAACCCTCCAACTAATTCTTCAGATAGCATTAAAATACACTTAAACACCAACGTAACAAGCCACCAAGAATTTCTGCACGCTACACAGCCAAATAAGGAACTAATTGCCTAATTATTAAACTGTTAATGATCTCATTCATATGCCTGTTCACATGTGATGCAAATGGATAATACTGTACATTAGCAAATGCATTTCATTTTACATCACAGGAGTAGAGACTATGATGCAACCAACAAAGCAGAAAATAAAAATAACATCTGAACTGAACCTGGGCTGGTGAACCCGTTGGGTGTGTCACAGGAGAAATATCTGGTACCGTTAAATGTGTAGACCCTCAGAGAAACGGTGGGAAGACAAGAGCGATACTACCTGTTCAGACTTCTACCAGGAACCAATGAAGAAGCCTGTAGCTGTCCACCCAGTTTTCTACCAAGACTCAAGTCCGACTTAAAATTTTTTCTTACCTGTATTCACATATTCCTCATGCTTACTTTTATCAATATTGTGTAGATAACTAATTTGAATGGTAAACTGGCTAATCAATTTTTAGTATTTTTAACAAATACTATTACGATGAATATTCACCTAGAATGTCAGAGAGCAAAATATGTATTATACATACATAGACACCTATGCTCCCTATATAGATACACATACTGCTATACATATTTAAATAGAAATTACTTTTTTGTTAATATTTTCTAACATATTTCCCAAGCCATTAGTTTCCAAATCACTGTTTTCATGATGAATTGTGTTTCATTATACCCAAATGAATACATCACTATTTTCCTGTCATTTATTAAGTTGGTTTGGATTTTTATTATTACAAACAATGCTTTATATGTATACACATATTAATGAAAATTTATGATTATTTTTAAGTTCTGGATAGTAAAAATAGTAAGCCACTGGATGTAAACATTTTTAAAGAACCCGAGGATGGCTAACTCCCTCCTAGAAAAGTTGTACTGATGAAAACATCCACTGTGATGTAGGATAGGGTGTATGTCAAGCCTTTCCCTTAGGAAATAAGCATTTGCTTTTTTAAAAATGTTAAAAAATTTAAATATAAGGCCTGTGTCAGTTTAGTGGCAATGACGTTTCTATGTGTAAGTAACCAGTATTATTTGGTTAACTTCTTTATTTTTGTCTTTTATATTTATTGATCACTGATTTCCCCTTTATTTTATGAATTTTCTACTTATGTTTGGTACATGTTCCTCTCAGATGGGCTACCGTTTGCATTTTTATCCACTAAAGATATTTGTATATGAAGCATAATTGTCCACTGTTGTCTTTTGCATAGGTTTTTATCTATCTCAATGCCTGAGAGACTCCCAAGCTTGAGCTATATTTCCACTTACCCAGCTGAATCAGTCCCACTGGGGGTATTTGCTGGCATAAAATCCATTTGCAGCTGAAAATCTCTCAGATTTCCATCCACCCCAACTCAATAGCTTTTCTTCTTCCCGTTGTCTGGGAGACCCACATGCTCAGCACCGGCCCAGGTCTCCCCTGCCCTGTCATGGCTTTTCAAGGATACCCAATAGGCTGGTCACATGATAATTGTAGCACTCCTCTCCTAGAACTACTCAAGACCTCAGATTTCAATTCTTTTGAACTGAAACCTTGACCAAGTTTTCCCTTAACTTATCCAGGCCTCATGCTCCCCATCTGTACATTAAAATGCACAACCCCGGATCCAGGTGATCTCCAGCATCCTTTTCAGCTCTTTCCTTCGAAATGCCCCCAGTACAGGCAGTACCGACCACACCTTGAAATAACTATCATAGGGATTAAATTTTTTCATTGGTCTGGAATGCTTGTTTTCCAAAATGTATCATTATCTCATTTTGAATAACATTAATATGTTCTTGTATATTTGCTCAATGGAAACTGCATAGCTTAGGAAAACTGAACAGAGCATCATTAAAGAAGTTTATTCGTTCAAAAGGCGTTTAGTAAGAACTCAAAGTGTGCACAGCCCTGGGGCAACAGTGGTGTGTAGAAACAATGTCGACTCGCAGTGCCTCAAAGCCTGGCAGAGGAGGAAGATTTAGAAGTAGAGAACGACATTCAGCAAAATGACACCAATGGTGCGAGAATGAAGTCACTCTGCAATTACTAACACACCATGCAGAGTTGCAAATCCTGCACAGTGCAGCTGGTACTTGAGCAAAAGCCAGGAGCACACCACAGATTCCCCAGAACAGAGGGCAAGGAGCCGTCAAGAGAGGTGCCCACAGAGGGACTGTCAGGCATAGAGTGTAAAGACGTGACCCAACGGGGCACGTAGGGGGACTGCAATCAGCCAACCAATTGCAGGTTACACTTAGAGACTTGTATGTATATAAGCTGGAAGGGAAATATAGTGAAAACCTTTGCTTGTCCTGGGGAGAAAAAAAGGTGATCTTTATCCTCTTATTAATGAAGAAAGGTTTCTTTATCTTAAATGTGTATTCTAAAATATGCATTTGAAAAGTAGCACTTATTTTTGACTGTCTGCCTTCATTATGGTGGAAAGTAGATTAAAGCAAAGAGAGAGAAAAGGCTGAAAATGTAAGATGCTAAGAGTCTAAAAGAAGATGCCATGAACACTCATTATAAAAATATACAACATTCTACTGATCCACTTTGTGGAATTTTCTTTAAAAACTAGTTTAAAGCTGCAAATTGCTATCAGCTATAATAAATACCAAGATTATTTTGCTTGTAAAAGTTGTAATTTTACAAGCACTTACCCAGAGGCATTATTTTTCATATCAAAATCTTATTTCTTTCAAAAATAGCCTTAAGGTTTCATTTTCTTTCATATAACTGTCTGTTGAAACAGCAGGTGAATTGGAATAGTATAATTTAAGAGAGAGAAAGAGACAGAGAGAGGGAATTATATTAACCAGGGTTTGAAACTGTAATTCCCAATTGTATAAGATTATATCACTTTTAGAATTGCCTTAATGTTGCCATGGCTCCTTCTAATATGGACTTTTAAAAACC
>PVKB01006898.1:19017-48822 GCA_004027205.1 Ctenodactylus gundi | reverse complement strand
TCCAACTCCCCAGGATTCAGCCTATGTTTATTTGCAAGGGATGCAAGTCCTCAAGCTTTGGCTGCTAGGGGCCTCCCTGGCCAAAGCTGGGAGAGGGGCCGGGGCCAGGTGAGATAAAAGGACACCTCAGTCACATATGAGCATTCTGCTGCTGCAAGAAATCGACATGAAAGTGGCCACAAAGTGACTAATACACGACAGACAAACGTGACTCGTCCTCCTTCCCAAGCTGCTGGCACAGGAGCCCCCTTTGACCTCCACGGTCCCGCTTAGGTTTGAGTTCACAACGTTTGGCATTCTTGTCTCTTCCTTCTGTTATTTCAGGTCCTCGCGTGCCCTGCCTCCCTCCCCCACCTTTCCCCGGGAGGAAAACACAATGAAGACGTAAGGACTGACTGACTTATCTGCGAAAGAAAAAAACTGCTATGAATCCAACTTTCACACCGAGGGGTAGCTACCGGGCATCTTCATAGACGGTGAGGTTTCACTGCAGGGCATGTGGGAAGAGGGGAATGAGCGGGCGGGAAGGTGAAAGGGAAGTAAAGAGGATCAAGATGCAGCGTCCTTGCCCCTGTAGGACAGTTCCTCTGGCAGGTTTCTTCCTCCACCCAAACTTTGAGGAGCAGCCTCTGAGTCCCCTTCAGGTGCAGTCAGGGCCAAGACCCATGACCTGAAAGAGCTCTTAGTTACCCAAAGAAGGCATCATTTGTTCATAGCAGGACGTAAGGTGTAGGCGTGGCTCTGGGAAACCCTTCTGAATGACTGGCTTCTTCGGGATACAGGCTCCTCTATCTCTCTCTTCTCCTACCAACATACCTCAGCCTTCCCTAACGGCCCCCACACCCTCCTAACTCAGGGAATCCTCCTTCCTGCCTTGGTATTCAGGAGCTTGCTGTGCCTCTTACCATTCCTGCTCCCCTGCCTCTCAGAGTTCCCTGGCATCTGGGCCTGACTCAACACAGGTACACAAGACACATGTGTGAGCCATCTGAAACTCCGCTTTGCAGAAGACAGGTGGGGAAGGAGGCTTCGGAGGGATGCCCTTGGGGTGACTTGATACAGTCCTATACAATTTTGACATTTCAAATGAATATATGTGACTTTTAAAAATACAATTTAATCTATTTTCAAAATACACCAAACGTCTATGAAGAGCTCCTACTTTTTAACAAACGTTACACTCAAGCAAACATTAAGAATAGCCGAATGCTGCCCTGCAAGGACAGCTAGAGGCTGTTGCAGTCTGTCACTTACGGGGAGGCAGCCTGGGAAGTGTCGCCACTGGTTTGCAGTTTTTATTTTGTGTTGCTGTTTTACTGAAAGCCAAAAGGTGCGGTCAAAAGAGGATTTTTTTTTTCAAGTTTACACCTTGGGAAGGACCCACGTGTCCAAGGAGTCTGCCTGGACCTAGAACCCTACAGATTTTGCCTTGTTCACACTCAGGACAAAGGCAGCATGAGTGGAGCTCTACATATTACCTTCTGAAATGGCATCCTGGGACATTGCAGCGTGGCAGTGATGCTGGGAAACCCATAATGATCACCTACCTTGAATTTGAAAACATGAACCTTTGTAAAATGGCATCTGTGTTTTCTTTCTATTCTGGAACTGACCCCATTCCTTCCCCCTACCCTCTACCGTAACACTTACTGGGCGTTTGGTGTATACCGGGTCCCGTGTCTGTTATTGGAGACTCGAGGAGAAATGGGAGAAATCTTCTACTTTCTGACGTGTTAGGGAGACAGAGACCACCAGATCATAGCAACATGCTGCGCCCCATGACGCCGTCTATGCTAACTTGGCTGTCACCAATGGCTCAGAAGGGCTAAGGCAAACAGGAAGCACCCTCTTAGAGTGGTATTGGAGAAACTACAACCACTCATTGTCAAATTAGAGACTCAGTATTTGCCACATGAGGCCTTCATTTTAGATACAATTCTAAATTGAGGATAACCCCAGATTCTGTCGTACAAATATGTGATAGGTAACTTCACATTCACCATGTCTACACCTTTCAGATTTTGTAGAGTTTATTTCCTCCTAGCTATCTCCTTTATAGACTTACAAATGCTTGGTAGGAAAGATAAGCTGCTATATTATTGAAGCTTTCTGACTTCTGGCATCCTGTTGACTCCTTGGTTGTGTTAGACATTTCTCCCCAGGCTTTCTGGGGCTGGCATCATCTTAAACCACTCAGGGTACAGAAGTCCACAGACACTCACTTTATAGGGATGACACATTGTTCTGCCTCAAGGCAGCGCCGGCTCTGCGGCTCAAAAGCTCCCCACGCAGAAGGGGTCTGAGTTCATTTCTTGGGAAGTATTTGGGGATCCTTACTACGGTTGGTTAGGTTGGGACTATGCTGACAGGGGCTGGCAGGCCTGGCCTGGATTTTATCAATACCTCTCTTTTTGTTTTTATTAGTATTTTTATTATGAAACTAATATACTGACATAAATTTCAAAGAACACAGAGGGAATAAAGAAAAAACTCAGAGTACCTTCTTGCTCAGCCCATATAAAGCCCCTACGAGTAGTCTCATGTAAAACCTCCCAAGTGCTTTCTAAACATTTACAAACATGAGAGATACAGCAATGCATTTTTTAAAAATGGCTTTTTAAAAAATAAAAATGAAGTATATACACTTTTAAAAAGCAAAACTTTACAAGAAATGCAAAAGAAAACATTTAAACACCTAGTCAAAGTGACATAAAATGCATCTCCTAGATCATAGCAAGTGTTAATATTCTGCACAGTGTTTCTCAACGCCTTTGCCCAGTTTTACAGAAATGAAATCACACTATTTTTGCTGCTAAGTATCTTGCTTTTTATGCATACTGACTTTTCCCTCTTTCATTTAACAATATAATGGAGAATTTTCATGACTCTAACCAGAGGTCCAAAATCACTGTCTGATCATGCCATTCTGTTATAAATTTGGTAAATATAACTATTGATATAAGCTGAGTTTGAAATGAGTTTTTCAAGATACTGTGAAAACCGTTGTAGCGAGCTTACTTGGACCCAGATTTTTCTCTCGTGCAGTCATTATGCAAGCGGAAGATAATGCCTGCATTTGGGAGCACTAACAATACCGCTCCAAACCACAAGGAGCAGGCACTTTTTTCCAAAATTATTGTTTTTATTACAGTGTATTTGTGATACACATTAATTACATTCAACTTGAGGAACTGGTGCATAGACATTGCATCATGATCATTTTTACTTCCACTTTCCCTCCCTCTCATTCCCCTCTTCCTACAGAACCTTTATCTCTCCACAGAACTGATCTCCCTGTTTCTTGCCATTTTGTTCTTATTTATAGTCAGAGTTTCTCAGGAAAACCATGTGATATTTGACCTCTGTTTAATTCATTTCCCTAAGCGTAGTGGTCTCAAAGTGTATCCATTTTCATACAAATGACTCGAATGTATCTTTCTTCATGATTAAGCACTTTGGATGTACTGTGTGAACTAAACATACACATCAGGTAATACCAAGAGTGGGTAAGGATGTGGAGCACCAGGAGCTCTTCAGCAGGAAAATCAATGTCCACTTAGCAGGTCAAACAGCAGGTCCTGCCTCTGACCAAATGGGGATATCTAGGAGTGAATGCCAGCACTGGATTTTAACAGGGTGTTTTTCTTCCCACCGAAGCTGGAAAGCTGTCTGTCTAAAGAACCTCTTGCTCAGATTGTCAGAAGATATGTACAAAAATGTTCATAACAGCATTTTTCATAACAGAGAGAGAACTAGAGACAATCCATACATGGCCAAACTGAAGATGGGGAGAGTTAATCAGGTTCTGGATTTATTGGAACTGTCCAGTGGAAGAATTTAGTGACACACTGATTGTGGGGAGAGAGAAACGGTAGAATGTCTAGGACAACACCAATATTTTTGGCCTAAGCCACTGCAAGGTGATGTGGCTATTCTCCATGATAGCGTCAGGTGTAGGAACAAGTTTGAAAGGACTAATAACTTTGGGTTAGGACACGGAATATGTTACTTATGTGAAAGAGATATGAAATTTGTCAGAATAATAACGGAGTTGCGTATGTTAATTTTCCCCTCTTCTGAAGTTAACAAAGCCAGGAGGTTGTGAAGAGGGTGTATTTCACATGATTGCCTGATAGTAAGTATCACAAAAGACTTCCAGAATCACGGGTTTCCATAGTGGTTATACCAATTCACAATCCCACCAGCACTGTAAAAGGGTTCTTCCCCCCCCCACACACACAACCTCATCAATACCTATTGCTGTTTGAGTTCTTGATATGAGCTACTTTCACTGGGTTAAGATGGCATCTCAGTTTGCTTTGATTTGAATTTCACTAATGGCTAAGGGTGCCAAACATTTTTTCATGAATTTACTGACCATTTGTACTTATTCTTCTGAGAATTGTCTATTCATTTCAATTTCTAATTTTTAATTGGGTCTTTGATTTTCAGGGGCCTATTTTTCTTTAGTTCTTTGTGTTTTCTAGTTATTAACCTCCTGTGTGGTAGTTATGAATCATTTTGGGGTAAATGGATAAAACCTGAGACCATCATGCTTAGTGAAGTGAATCAGACTCAGAAGATTAAATATTGAATAGCCTCTCTAATACGTGTGTAAATAAATAGTGGAGTGGGATTAGTGATGTGTTGAGAGTCAGAGGGGATAAGAGAAGGGGTGGGAGGGTGAGAAAAGGTGTAGGGAAGGGGATGTGGATTTGTTGTGATACATATATATATATATCCCACTCTATTATTTATTTACACACTTACTTCTGAGTCTCTTTAACCTCAACTTTAACCTCAATTCTTGTGGCCAAAATATAAAATGCAGGACTCCTCATTTTTACTTCTAGAAAAGCCCTTGGGGGCTGGAGGAATGGCACAGCAGTTAAAGTACTTGCCTTGCAAGGGAAAGGCCCAGAGTTTGATTCCCCAGCACCACATAAAGCTGAATGTGGTGGCACACCCCAGGAATCCCCAGTACTCAGAGGCTGAGGCAGGAGGATTCCTGTGAGTCCAAGGCCGGATTGGGCTACATAATAAGTTCAGGACCAGCCATGACTACAGAGCGAGACCTTGTCTAAAAAAAAAAAAAAAAAAAGCCTTTGTCCTTTTTGCTGTGATCTTCCTGAATGTGACAGTAGTTTGCTAGGACACTTGCATTTCCATTACAGTGCTCCGCTATTCTTCAATAAATATCAGCGTTTGTTGAAGAATTTACTTCTCTGATTTTGTTTTAGTTAGGTTGCCACATAGTAGGCATACAAGGGAAGATGCTGAATAAGACATGGACTGTAGGAATCTGGGATTCAGAAGGGTCTGAGTCAGAGACATAATCTTAGAAGTCATCCGTCTTTGGGTGGTATTTATTTATTTATTTATTTATTTATTTATTGTGAAGAGAACACTTTATTGGGAGGATAGAAGAGTAAAGAAGAACAGTAAAGCTTTGCTGGTCAGAAGGGGGATCCAGAAGTGTGGGTTGCCCTTGGGTGTATTTAAAGCTACGAAGCAGGGTGAAACCACCATGCATATGAGTATAATAGAGCAGAGTTCAGAGGACTGATGTCTGGCCAGGGAGGGAGTAGGAGAAGGGCCACCGGAAATGGAAAAGGAGCCATCAGCATCAAATCCTGTTGATGTGTCCAGTAAAACATGGACTGAAAACTGGCCCTTGGATTTAACAACATACAGGGTATTGGAGATCTAGTGAAGAGCCATTTCTGTGTAGTGATAGAAATGCAAAAGGAAAGAGAAAAGGAATCAGGGACAGCGAATGTGGATAATTCTCTCAAGAACTGGAACTGTAAAGGGAAAAGGGATATAAATGAGAATGGCTGGAGGGGAAGATGGAGTAAAAATAAAGTTGAGTTTTCACAGTGGGAAGAATTGTAGTGCATTTTCACAATGATCAGAATGGCCCAGTCAAGACAGAGTAATTGATGACCCCAGAGAAAAGGAGCAACGTTAATCAATATGCCTGAGTTGGTGACCAGAGATGGGATTCAGGTCATGCCTGAGTACAAAGACAGAGGGCAGAAGGCCTAACTAATGGTGTTGGTTGTGGCAAATGTTTATATGCATCACTTTTTATAAAATATACAGATGTGCATATATATTAATATATATCAGATAATAAAAATAATCTGTAGGTGGTGGTGGTGGTGGTGGTATTAGGTCAAAGGCAGTCCTGATTTTGTGCTCTTCAGACAGCCCAGGTCTTACAGGTCCTTTGTAGTTCTGTGAAACCGAAGCAGGGGTGGAAAGAGTTGCCTTCACTTGTATGTCTTAGTTGGGGTCTTAAATCAAAAAGTCATCTTCTTTCCTTCCTTTGCCAGCCTTTTTCCTATTGAACTTATTTAGGGGAGATTACGTGTTTTACTGTTATATGCACCACAAACAGCTTCTTCCTTTCTCATTTGTCTAATGACAGTTATGGTGGATTTTGCCATACAGAAGGTTGTAAATTATCTGCCTTTTCTTTTATGGTTTCTGGCTTTCAGGACATGCTTAGAAAGGCTGTCCACACTCCAGGATTTCTTCTAGTTCTTTATGGGTTTTTTTTTTTCCATTAACTTTCTGAACCATCTGGAGTTTATTTTGATGTGGAGTGTGAGGTAGGAAACCCAGCTTGTTTTTCCAAATGGCCAATTGTTTCAACATATTTTCCCCATTTTATTAATATATACATACATGTGTGATACATAATGTTCACATTTGGATTTGAGTATTTTGTGCACATAAATATTGCACCCCTCCTCCTTCTCCTTTTTGACCCTCTAGCACCCTTACCTCTCCCCATCGCCTCCATTTGGTTCTACAGAATGACTGTATTCTGAGTTTCTCATATTAGAGGAACTCGTCGACTTTTATACTTCTGTGTCTGACTCACTTCACTGAGCATGATGGTCTCAAGTTGTATCCATTTACCCACAAAAGCCTCCAATCTATCTGACTTTATAGAAGAGTACTATTCCTTTGTGTACATGTACCACAAATTTGTATCCATTGGTCTGTTGATGGATATTTTGGTGTCTTCCACGTTTTGGCTGCTGTGCTGGTTGTGCTGTTATGAACATAGATACAGATGTATCTCTGTAATATGTGGCTTTTAACTTTTTTGGAAAGATTCCCAGAAGAGATATCAAACAGAATCAAACAGAAATTGAGAAAACAATCCTTAAATTCATGTGGAACCAAAAGAGACCTAGAATGGCCAAAGCAATCTGAACAACAAGACAAAAGCAAGTGACATTATGATTCCAGACATCAAGTTATAGCAAGCAACAGTTATTAAAAAATAAAAAACCTATGTGCTACTGGCACGAAACAGACAAGCTGACCAGTGGAACGGAACAGAAGATGAAGAGACGAACTCAAGTACCTCCTGCTATCTGATGGTTGATAAAGGAGCCATAAGTATACACTGGAAAAAGGACAGCCTCTTGAACAGATGGTGCTTGGAGAATTGGATATCCACATGCAGAAGAATGAATCTAATGACACACCTGTCAATGTGCACCAAAATCAAATCAAAGTGGATCAAAGAACTAGATATTAAAACTGAAACACTAAACCTTCTGGAAGACAAAGTAGGCAAAAATCTAAAAGATATAGGCATAGGCAAGTACTTTCTCAATAAGACACCCAATACAAAAGAAACAGCCCCAGATTCAATGAATGGCATTATATCAAATTTAAAAAGCTTCTGCGCAGCAAAGGAAATTGTCAACGAGTTCGAAGCCCTGGGTTTGATTCCCTAGCACCACATAAGTTGGGCATGGTGGCACATTCCTGTAATCCCAGCCCTTAGGAGGCCAAGGCAGGAGGATTGCAGTGTGTTTTAGGCCAGCCTGGGCTACATCGTCAGTTGAAGACCAGCCTGGAATGCAAAGACAGACCCTGTCTCAAAAAAAGGAGGAGAGGAATTATCAACAGAGTGAAGAGAAGTGACAGAATAGCAAAAAAATTTTCACCACCTATACCTCGGACAGGAGACTGATAACTAGAGTATTAGGTTATACAAGGAACCTAAGAAAAACAGACCCCTCAAATTCAAAGACCCAATTAAAAATGGCCAACAGAAATGAATAGACAGTTCTCAGAGGAACTCAGAAGTTTAAATGGCCAGTAAATACATGGAAAGGTGTTTAAATCCTTAACCATTATAGAAATGCAAATCAAAGCAATACTAAGGTATCATCTAACTCCAAAGAGAATGGCATATATCAAGAACTCAAACAGCAATCAACGCTGCTGAGACAGTGGGGAGAAAGAAACCCTCTTACGTTGCTGGTAGGATTGTGAACTGGTACAACCACCATGAAGGGCAGTATGGAGATTCCTCAAAAGGCCAACATCATTTTTTGAACAATACACTTTTAACCCACTGATTGGAAATGTCGCCTTAATCATAGACTGCATTTGAAGTGAAGTTCTGTCCCTCCCTTCGTGCGTTGAACAAATGTTTCCTGTGTGCCCACTCAGGCATCAGAACAGAGGCTTGTAGAACAGGGTGAATGTAAGATATGTGTCCTACATCCAGGAGAAAGGGAGGAGAGAGGCGTGACACAGTGACCCTGCCAAGGAGCGAGTGCTAAGGCAGGAGGCAGAAGAGACGATATCCTATGGGAAGCAATGGCCTTAAACTGAAATGGAGTATAATGGTTCATGAAGGCAAGGAGAACCTGTTCAGGTTGTTCTTCAACATTAAGATCTGGAGACAAGACAAGGCTTAGAGAGAAGACCAGTATTCAAGGTCATGTAGCTGTTAAATTGGCACATCTGAAATTTGTACTCGGAAAATCCAATTCAAGAATCTGTGCATCCAGTATTCATGCTTCCCGATAAGTGGGGTGCCGGGGAAGCCAAGAGAAGTAAATTTTTCCAGAGAGAGAGATTCAGTGTGGCTAAGAGGTAAGCGAAGGCAGGGATGTGAACACTTGTTCTGGCAGCATGAAGATTCCCGGTGACACAAGCGATTTTAAGGGAATGGTAGAGTTGAAATCTTGAAGGAAATAAGTATGAAAGAATGGGAGGAGGAGAAGAGATCATGAGTCTATACACCTCTTTTTAGCTTACGCAATAGAAGAGCAGGGAAATGAAGCGATACCTATAGGAGGCAGTGGGGTCAATGACATTTTAAAAATATTGATAGGAATGTTCCAAATGAGGTGGGGGCTTTTGGTGCTGAGAATGGAACCCAGGGTCTTGTGCATGCTAGGCAAGTGCTCTGCCATTGAGTTGCACTATCAGAGAGATGGATAGTTTTTATGATGTAGAAGGAAAGTGATAATTACCAGGAGACAAAGAAGCCCTTTGAAGGGTGTTAGGAAGGGGTGAATCCAAGAATTCAGGACCACTGTGCCAGCTTGGTTCATCAGCTGGGGCAGATATTGAAAAGATATTGATGCTTGTATTTGTCCAAATTTGATACTGTAAAAGGCAGAGACGGTAGAGTGACAGTGGGGCAAGGAAGGTTAGGATATTGCCAAGAGAGCAGTAGAAGTGATGGGCCATTGGCTGTCATCTGGATAGGGAGAGAAATGAAGAGAAGAAAGGGCCAGTGACTGGAAGGAAAGTAAAGGAGCCAATCTGGGAGGTCCTCAAGAGCATAGAGGTTAGCCGTCCCTGACGTGGCTGAGTAAGGCCATTGGGAAGACAGGAGGCTGGGGAAGAAAGCAGAGGCCTTCACAAGAGATCCTGGGGGTGATGACAGCATGAGGGCTACACATAGGAGGAGAAGAGAAGTTGGTGCCATGGAATTGACAGGGTCTTCAGACGTACACGGGGGTAAGAGCTGGGGTGCCTAAAGATGGAGGCTAGCTGGTCCACAGGCCTAGGTACCAAAGTCATGCACTCAACGCCAGCCTCATTGCAGTCACCTCTCCTCCTAGTGACCTTTTGCTCAGGTAGTACAAAGACCAGTTGATTTGAACCTCAGAATTATTGAGGTTTTCATAGAAGCCCCCTCCCCACCCCCAATCCAGACAGAGGGAAGTGGAGCTCGTAGAACAGTGCTGTCCAATGAAATTTTCTGTGATACTGTCCAGCACAGTGACCACCGGCCATGTGGGAGAACTGAGCCCTCAGAATGTGGCTAGAGCAACTGAGAAACTGGATTTCCAATAATAACGCCTTGTAATTCATTTAAATTTCAATGGCCACTTGTGGCAGTAGTACCTGTCATGACCAGTATAACTTTGGAAACACATGCTGGTCACGGGTCACAAAGCTACAGCCTCCAAAGACTGGGACGAGACAGAAAAGGGAGGAAGGAGAAGAGGAATGGAGGGCATGATGCCAGGAAGCCCTGAGTCATTTGGCGGAGCTCATGGTCCCCAGGTACATAGTTTTCTGGGGCCATATGCCACCGACAGGGGCCAAGTGTGTTCATCAGTCAGGCTGGTCCATTCCCTTGTGATGAGAGTTAGCCCCTACCCTCCACGTTGTCTGAGAAGATCTGGGTTTCCACCTTGGCCAATAGCAACTTGGATGGAAGGAGAAAGGGAAGGAAGAGGAGGAGGAGGGGTACAGATCTGACTTGGGAAGACAGGGGACGATAGTCCTGCTCAGATGGATGAGGGAAGGCCCTGAACTTCTCCCTTCTGATCTCTCGAAGGCTGCTTGTTCTGAGGAAATCAAAGCAACTAAGCACCCAGTGAGGTTCCTGGAAAAGGCTAATACAGAAGCATGCAACCTCCAAGACGTGAGTCACAGTAACCTGACTTGCCTGCGCAAAGAGGATGCACAGGAGTCGCCATGATCAGCTGCGTCTCCTTTTCCCAGTTGACATTTCTCAAGTGCAAGGGCATCATCACTCCTGCAAAAGGTGCAAATACGCAATTCTTGGGACTAGGCAGGTCTCCGCAGTTGCGGTTCTCTCAGCCAGTGGCTTCCCAGGCCAGGATTAGCAGGGCCCCTGATTCAGAGCTGTCTCCCTCTGAGGACGTGCGCAGCTGTTCAGAACTCAGTGTTTGCATGCAGCCTGCAGTTCTCGGCCACTATTACAGCCCAGTGCCCCAGGCAGACCTGAAGGCCACACGCATGCCAATATCCACCCTGCTTCCCACTTGTGAGCAGGAGGCAGCTTCCACATTTTTCCTCTTCTAGGTCCAGGCTTCCAATACCCAGAGGGTTTCAGTCTTACCAGAGGGTCCCAGGAGCCTTGCTCCTTCTAGGGCAGCAGTAGGGCCCGTAGGGGCAGGACTGGGTTGAGCTCCCGTGGGAGGAGCCTGTAGACTCCCCAGACAGACATAGGCCCAGGCCTCCATATGGCCCCAGGCAGTCCAGCAGAAGCTGAACTGAGCACTGGGCATGAGGGGCGCTGGACAGGGAGCCTGCTGTCTGCTCCTCACGACTTCCCTTCCTACTCATCCCAGGAGCCTCCTTGCCGGCCAACTGTACTAAAACTCCGGAAAACCATGGCGGGGAGGTTTTCCAATTAGAACATTCTTTTTCCGATCTGTGGATGATTCCTAAAGCAGCAAAAAGCCATTCTTCAGGGCATGCAGAGATTATCTGCCAGCAAGGCTTTGGCTCTCTGTGTGCACACGTGCTCTGGAGGCCTGGCCTGGGGCTGCCTCGGCATTCTAGACAAAAGACAGAGCCTGTTCTGGGGCATCCGGTCACGTACACCAAGACTTACGGTGGAGTCCTTCCTGGATGCACTCAAAGCAGCGGGTTTGCAGGACTGTGGGAGTCAAGGTGCCAGGCTGGAAGCTGGGAGAATATGGCTCCTCATCGTCCCCTTGCTGGGAGGTATGGCCATGGATCCCAGTAGAGCTATGTCTGCAGAGTGAACTCTGTCCCTTGGGTAGGGACTGTTCTGCTTCCCCTGCCAACTGTGAATGTTCCTCTTCAGGACTGCAGCTCACTGGTGCATGGGCAGGATGGGTGGCAGCGTGGTGGAGGCATCTGGAGAGGGAGGATTTGTGTGCGTGCCAGAGAAGGGGGCCGTAATCTTGGTAGGAGTCCAAGCTGAGGTCAGGCAGGGCCAGGGGAGGCAAGACCTGCTGGGCAGGGAAGGTTTGAAGTAGCTCCTAGCAGGGGATCTGATTGCAAACACAGAGGCCTGGCCTCACAGGTTGAGGGCTCAGGCCCATCCTGAGTGCAACCAACCGATCTGTGGTGTCTCTCTCCCATGGGACCTACCCTGCTGGGAGTCAGTTAAGTCACCCAGCAAGTGGAAACTCGTTGAAGAGCTTAAGAAGATGAGGCAGCAGGGCGAGCCTCTGGAAGGAAGGACAGGAGGAGAGAATTAGGGTGCAAGCAGGAGCCCAACCCTTCTCACACATGAACCTGAGCACCCCGGCTTTTATCTAGACAGGCAGAGAGTCTCGGGAGCAAATGGAGCCCCAGGTTTTAGATCCAGCTTTGCCTCAGCCTAGCTGTGCGATCTTGATCTGGGCCTGCACGTCCTCATTTGTACAACTGCGGGGTTCAGGTTGTTTGCCTCCAGTCCCCTCTGGTATAGGAAAACTGCCTGGATAGGCTTTGGGGTCCCAACTGCCCTCCCCTCCCAGGCCTGGGAACTCTTCAGCTAAAACCACCTGAGCTTGGCTCCCAGCACTGCAGGTGGGACTGGAGTTCCGTAAGGACTTAGGAATACTTCCGGTCTGTCTTTCCAGATAGCACTCAGCCACTTGCCCTCCCCATCTGCTGGCTTCCATCCAGATTCCCAGACAATCCGTCTCAGTTGTCTGCTCCTGGAATGTGGCCCTCACAGCAAAGAGCCACCATCTGCCACTCCCTGCCTTCATCTTCAAGACCTTTTGCTACCCTTGGCAGCCCAGCCTATCTCCCCACCAGGCCAACCCCAATTAAAACAAACACCTGTACTCTCAGAGCAAGGCCTGGTGAGGGCCTGCTTGGGGAAGACACCTGGTCCCCTGAAAGTGGCGCAGCTGCCCACACTAGGGGGCTTCTGGAAACTTCTGCCAGAGCCAGGAAACTGGATAGTCTTGGAGCTGGAGTCTAGGGGCTAAGGCATAAGAAGAGGAAGTAGGGAGGGACAGGGCCAAGGTGAGGCCAGACGGGGGGAAAACCGATCTTGAAGCAGCCAGCAGCCACCAGACTCTTAGACTAGAACTTGAGGTAACTCTAGGGGAATGGTCATGAAGGAGCCACCATGGCAGCTGGAATGGGAAAGAAGTCACCTGATATCCCTCAAGGGAAATGTCACTCCAGATAAAGGGGGTGTCTGGGTCAGTGGCCCAGCTGTGGGAGAGCACTTGGTATGTCTGGGTTCTCAGAAGTCTGAAGAATCTGTGGGTCCTAGAAGCCTAACTGAGGTGATTGGAGGTGGCCCTGGAATGGGAAAGGGGTGGACAGCATCACTGGGAGATTCTGTTAGGGAAGTCAGCAGGTGGGCAGGGGTGGGCCGGGCAGGGCAGTTACTCTTCAAGTCAAACCTGTTTGCAGGCAAGATCTGCTGTAGGGCCTGGCAACCTGGCCAGGAGGGCGGAGTTGATGGGATAGTCTCTGTCACTGGAATTGTCATGATGGATCGAGCCTGGGCAGAGGCTGAGTTACCTGGGACCCAGGAAGCGCTCAAGGCCTGGGGGGACAGCCCAGCTGGGCAGCCCTCACTGGTTTACACGGCCCGTGGGCACTGCTCATGCTCATGTTTTTTGGTGTGGCCCACTGTGACTGGTGGCCTTGAGACAGAAGAGGCACCCTTTCCCTCCTCCCAACTCTGATCTATCACTGTTTGTGCTGTACTCACCTCGTTAGGCATGAGGCTCTGGAGGGGACACGGGCCCTCTAGAGAGTGAGTGTGACATGCCCATGGTGGTTGGGAATATGTTTAGAACTTAGGATATCAAGCTAAATCCATGGCCATCAGTTGCTGTAGTGTGGCCAGGGGAGGCATTAGGTGGTAGCCACTAGAATATAGTGAGTGAGTTTGTACACAGTACCACTCCCAGAACACATGCCTCCTCTCTGTCTGGTGACTCTCACAAGCTTCCAGAGTCTCAAACACCCCTTCATCCTTTCCTTTTACGAATGCCTCAGATCTGCTGGCCTGTCTCCATGACCCAGTGATGAGTCACATTGTACCCTGCCCTCCTCAAGCTCACCATCTAGAACAATAAGGGGTCAAGGAATGCATACAAGGAAGTTATCGACTTGACTGGGTGTCCTGCAGAGAAGGGTGTAGGGATTCGTCATGAAGTCTGGAAGAATAACAGAGTTCATGACCAGAACCAGACATGGGATACAGGAAGAGCATTGCAGAGTGGGAGCCCCAGGAGCAAATGTCCCAAAGTGAGAGGACAAATAATGGATTCCAGAAGCAAGGTGGGCCAGGGTGAGTGTAGTGTAGGGAACACAAGGGACAGGGGCTGGGGCCAGTAACAGGAGTTGAATGCAGCCAAACCTTTGTATCATCTTTGTTTTCAGTTTTTAAAAAATCATTTCTTTTTTATTAATACGTGTTTGTGATTAATAGTAACTACAGTCATATCGGGGGAGCGGAACACATTAAGATTTTGCACTTTACTGATGTTTACTCCCCTTCCTTGTCCTACCATGTTCCGGCCCTCCTGCTCCTGTTCCACTTCACATGTCCACAATGTCTGTCTGTTTCCTACCATCTCTCTAGTATTTAGTTCTTTAAATCATTTGTACTGGATGTCTGGCTTTGATTCCAGGAGCAATGGGAAGCCACAGAGAGAAACGTGGTCACATCCTGGTGGTGTAGGCCGTGAAACTGACTGAGTTAAGAAGGAGGTGAGCCCAGAGGCAGAGAAACCAGCAAGGAGACTGGTCTCATCAGCATGGAGAGAAGTGGGTGGATCTGAGGGCCGCTGGGTTATAAAATTGGCAAGACCTGAATGAGAACCTGTTGGCCGATTTTTTTGATGCTATAATCCTGATAAGTCAGCTCTGGACAACTCAATCATTTGGCCCACTGCTGTGCACACATGAAGATGCCTTCATCACGAATAAATGCTACTTAAGAGAGCTGTAAAGGCTTTAGGGGTTTGTATGTGCATCTGGCCCAGGCTGAGAGGTGCCCCATTAGCGGTAGCTGGGAGCTCCGGGTCTCCCAGTATGGGGCTTCAGGGTGAGAGTCCCGCTGATGGTCCGGAGCAGCTGTCCCACTTGCTTCTCCTTCTTGGCCCGGAGAGGTCCTGCATGATCTCAGCCTGCAGCCCCCGCCCCTCTCCGCCCCTGTCTGGGCTCTCCATCTGTAAAATGGATCTAGGAACAGTCGTTCTCCACAGAATGAACCCGGCAGGCAGCATCTGTGGAAATCGTTGGTCCCGATCGCGTCGGGTGCACGCAGGGGCGCCACCAGGCAGCGGGCCTCTGCACGTGGC
Source organism: Ctenodactylus gundi (assembly GCA_004027205.1). Taxonomy (NCBI): domain Eukaryota; kingdom Metazoa; phylum Chordata; class Mammalia; order Rodentia; family Ctenodactylidae; genus Ctenodactylus; species Ctenodactylus gundi. Next base: position 33,496 of record PVKB01006898.1, on the reverse strand, counting down.
GGAGGCGGCCCGTCCCTGGGACCGCGAGCCCGGAGAAATTGGCCTGGGAAGTTCCCTCGGCGGCCAAGCCTTCTAGAGCTCGCCCGGGGCTCAGCGGGCCGCGGGAGCCCGGGCCGTGATTTCTCCCCCAGGCCTGCGGGGCGGGCCGCGGCCGGCGTGGGAGAATGTGCGGAATGTGCCAGGCGGCTACCTACCCCAGGACAAGGCAGGGGAAGGGGGCCGGCCGAGGGGAGGGGCGAGGGGCGAGGCTCCGAGAGGCCGGAGAAAACCTGTTTGTTCTCCTGCGGGCGGAGCCCAGTCGGCGCCTCCTCGCCTCCCCGCGCGCTCCGGCTGCTCCCCGCGCCCGCCGCCCGCCCGAGGACCCGCGCGCCCGCCCACCCAGCGAGCCAGCCACCCGGGCCAGGTAGGGCTGTCGAATCGCTTCGGACGCGAAGGGCACTCCGTCCATGTCCAGGAGGGCCACGAGTCCGGGCCTCGATTTCCCCATCCATGCATCTCTCCTTGGCTTTCCTAGGCTTTCTTTTTCCCGCTGGGAGCGAGGAGGCTACTGCTGAGGGACAGAGGAGGACAGCGAGCCCAAGGCATGTGTCCCCTCTCTGGCCTGGTCTCCCCACGCTCATCCTTTCTACATGAGACCCTTTGGTTGTGAGTAAATGGCAGAAGTGAGTAGGGTGACCCGGAAGTGCGTTGGTGCAACAGTCGGCCCTGAGCCCATTGTATAGATGAGAAAATTGAGACCCGGAGGCGGCACACCCTGAGAATCCCCTCACTGGTGGCTTATGATAAGCATGTGCTGGACACAGTGATCTCGGGGAGGACCGTGGGGGGAAGGGAGCTTCTCATGCTCAGACAGAAGGCGCCGAATCAGGTGTCGCTGAGGTGTTATCACCGGAATCTGAATCTGCAGTTCTATGACTGGTTTGTTTTGCTGGGGGAGGGGGACCCAAGAGCCTTGTCCTCTTTGGACAGGCAGAGTGATACCTATCCTCAAAGAACAGCTGAAAGCTCAATTACTCCTCCGCTCTTCTTTAGAGCTGGACAACATCAGTTCAGGGGTAGCATGCTAAGCCACGTCTCACCCAGGGCTGCTAGGTGCTCAGATAAAGTATGTGGGCAGGTGGTGCCTGTCCTTGGAAATACTCCCTGAACAGTTTTACTTGGCCACACATCATGGAAAATGATGGCCAACATCGCAGGACCTGAAGGCAAAGCATGGGACAGAGACTCTGCCAACAATCTCTGAAGCCCGAGAGAGAGAGAGAGAGAGAGAGAGAGAGAGGGAGACAGAGACAGAGAGACAGAGAGAGAGCCTCTCCTTCCCCATCTGGCAGTGCTCACGCCTTCAGATACCTGGTCTTAATCTTGCTTTGATCTAATTGCCCTTTGGATTTGTGCTCATGGCCTGTGACTGCAGACAGGAGGACAGAAAGTGTGACCTGTGGGAGGGGGCTCTGGGTTAGAGACTCCAGCGCTGTTCCCACTCCCTCCCCAGCTCCGTGTTGTTGCAGAAGGACACTGAGGAAAGTCATGCCTTCACAGAACCTCTACAGCCTCATCAGAAAGAGTAGGGCCAGCTTGGAGGCTAGTCGGTGGCCAGGGCGCAGATGCACAGACTACTCCAGAATGGAAACAAGCAGAGCCATGTCACTTGCCTTGTCCTCTCTTACCAATTTGCAGCCCCCGGCTTGTGGCTGTGATAGAAACGACAATGGGCTGGAGCTGGCAGAATTCACCTAGTCTAGTAGGGCCAGACACACAGTAGCTCAAGATCTATTCATTTCTATCCTCTGGACACTCATAAGTCAGTGACAGAAGGGTCTCATGGTCACATAGGGGATGTAGCTATGAGTGACATAAAAGCATTAGTGTTGTACTAGTTTATAGTCCCACCAACAATATAGAAGCATTCTTTTTTTCTTTATAACCTCTCTGACATTATTATTTGGTTTTTGAGTCCTTGGTGGTAGCTCTTCTTATTAGGGTAAGATGGAATCCACCATATTTATAGTAGCACAATTCATAATAGCTGAATCTTAGAAGCAGCCCATGAACAGATATATATATATATATGATATAATAGTACTCTGCCATGAAGAAGAGTAGATTTGGGGAAAATGGTTATACCTTGTGACCACAATCTTGAGTAAAATTAGACACAGAAGGCAAATTATCACATGGTTTCTTTTATATAAGAAATCGAAAATATAAATAATTAAAAGAGTATAATAAAAGAGAGATGCTTGGAAACAGAAGTGGACTTTTGGAGGTGGGAAGGGGATCTGGAGAAAAGGGGAAGGGAGGAGAGGAGGAAGGAAAACTGATTAAAGTGCAATATACATATGCAGCAGTTCCTCAAGATGAATGTAATTATTATGTAACACAAATGTATACTAATAAGAATAATTATGGGGGAAAATAAAAAGGTGAATAGATAAAATCCCCCCACCAAAAAGCATTAGGGGCCTCCTACACGTGGAGCAGGGAAGCAGGCCTGCCGGGAAAGGTTTGGGAAGGCTTTCTGGAGGAGGATGACTTGGAAGCAGGAGGAGAAGGTCACGGCCTGCATATCCCTCAGGGCTGCTTAAGTCTAGCCTTGCGTGAGCTCCGGAAAGACCAAAGCCAGTCCTCCCAAACCTCCAAGTACATTGTCCGCAGGGCTGGCAGTGAGGAGTGAGTGAGAAATCAGCACACCGTTTGTCCGGAAGAGTGGCCATAGGAACGGAGACAACAGCAGTGGCTGTCCATCTCACTTCCTGCTCGGCTGCAGTCTAGGTTCCAGACACATCCTCCTGGCTCCAGGGCGTGGTCCCATCAGTAGCCAGAACCTCGTGTCCATCTCCTTGTGAGCCCCACAGACTCCTGGGATCTCACAGGCAGGGACTTTGGGCCCCCAGTGCTGGGCCTAGTACTTGGCTGAGGTAGAAAATGATCCCAATTCTGGCTCAGTGTGTTCTGGAAGCCGGACCTCTGCCTGAGTCCTTCCTCCCACACCTCCGCTGATCCCTTTTGTCTCCATCTTGTTTCAAGCCACAGCCAATTGCACCCGTAATGCAGGCATGCCTTGTGCTGGCTGAGCCCTGAGGCCTCCTTCACTGCCAGTCCCCAAGAGACATGCGACAGGATCGGTGCGGAAGAGAAGAGCCGCTTTCTAGCGCTCGAGAGTCCTGAGAAGCATCCCACGTGGTGTCCCAGGCCTTTGGGCCCCATTCATTGGTTGGAACAAGCTCGGGGGCTCTGCTTTCATCCCCGTTCTTTCCACAGAGAAGTGGCTCATGCCAGGCAGTGCCCTGCCTCAGTGGGGCAGGGAGATGAGTCGCACCTTCTAAGTAGGTTGTGTGAAAGGCAGGAGCAGCGTCAGTACTGGCTAAGTGCTTAAGAGAACCACGTAGAGGTCAGATAGAGCTCAAAGCCCAGCCCTGCCTCCATCTAGGTTGGCAAACCTGAGCTTGGCAATGCCACCTCCTGAGTCCTCAGTTTTCTCACGTGTAAGGAAGGGTGGCTGTTTCCAGGGGCACTGCTGCCAAAGCATAAGCACTTCCGTTTTCATTTGTATCTTCGACTTTCTTATCTCTAATTTAAAACTCAGAGAAGAGTTGTGAGAATAGGGCAGAGGACTGGTGAAGTCCCTCTGCTGTGAACACACTGTTGCGGTTCGGTCTCCACTTGTGCCTGTGGACATGGCTGCTGCCAGTTCCTATTGCTGAGAAAAAAAAAAAAAACTGAGGCACAATGCAGAGCTTGCTGAAGTCCCGTTTGAAGGTTAGAAATGGAGCCAGCTAAACGTTTCTCACAGATGCATTGACGATTTTGGTGGGTGCTTTCTGCTCACTTTCTCTTTGAGTGCAGGGATGACGGAGAAGGGGGGGCCACAGAAGAAGCGGGAGGGGCAACGTTGGGTGGAGAAGAGGCTAGCAAGTAAAAAGGCAAGAGTGATGCCTGTGCGTATCACTCTCCAGAGCTAATGTGCAGACACATGGGATGCAGGAAGGAGCCTGCAGCTTAAGCTCGTGTCCCAGGGGATGCAGCTGCTAGAAGGTTTCAGAGGATACCTTCTGAAATAGCGGGCTTCTTCTGTGGGGGGTGAGGGAGCTGTGCAAGGTGTGGCCTAGAGCAGGAGGTAGGCAGTTCTAGCCCACTCCTTATCGCCTGCTGAGTCTCTCCTTGCCCCCCAGAGCTGCCCTTGGGACCAGTGCTGGTAGGTGGCCTGAGGTGGCTATGGGCTCTGGATCTACTACACCCTGAGTTCAGAAAAGACTCGGCCTCTGGGGCCATATTGGCAGGCCCAGGCTGCTTCCGATGGCTGTTGATGGTCCCCAGCCTCAGTTTCACCTGTGGGCATACCTCAGGTGCTGGTGTGGTCCCTGTGATTGTTGTTCTGGTCCCTATCATGTTGACTCACCACGCCACTTTCTGATGACTAGGTCAGTTTCCCAGAGAGCTTGATGCGGCAGAGAGTTACTATGGAGAGAACAGGCACGAGGATTCCAGTCAAATGTAGGAACTGGGATCCCTGCTGAAAATGCTTACATCAGACTCTGCTTCAGACAGGGCGGGGCAGGGGGAAGCCACAGCAAAAACCGAAGAGCACGACTGGCTTCACCACTTCCGTCTGCTCGCGGGACCTCCCACTCATTCTTTCATACTTTGGGACCCAAGCCAAGGCCACCTCTTTGGGAAAGGCGGCACTTGGGTTAGCTGCCCCTCCTCCTGTTGCTGTCTGTCTCCCCCAGCACTGAGGCTGGCCAGTCCTCTCTGTAAATGCTTGCTCCAGAAAGGAAAATGTGACCTCGGGCAAATGCTTGCTTCCTTTGTGACTTTCATATTCTTCTTCAGAAATGGAGGCCATGATGGAGGTAAGGGTGGAGCTAAGGGGACTGCACCAGGGCTGAACAGAAAGGTAAGAAAGAAAGCCTGTTCTGGGTCCCAGGAGAGGAGGAGGCATCACTACCCTGTGGGCAGGACAGGAGGAGAGGTTTTATTGGCACATGAGAGGAGGGCTGGGTAGTTTCTCCTTTCCTCTTGATCCTCTCTGGTGAGCACCTGGAGCTAGGACAAAAGCAGTTAGGTTTGTTAACTGGCTAAGGTTACATAGGACAAATAGGGGTGACTTCCTGTCACCAATCATACTCTGGCAAGGGCTGAGCAGGTTGCGGCAGTGAAGATGTGGAATATTTGGAGGGAAGGAAAAACAGAGGATGAGTTGGGGTAGAGGTGGTCTCCAGAATCCCTGGGTCCCTTTCAGCTCCATGGGATGCCTTGTTTGCAGATAAGGGATTGCATCTCAGTGTGCCTGACATTGGCCTGAGACCTTTGTTCCCAGGCTGCAGAGCCCCTTCTCCTGGTTCAGCTAGGAAGTTAAGGAATAGCTCCTGTTGGGGTCGTATGTCTAGCATGTGGCCTCACCAAGACCCTTCACTGAGACATCTCAGAGGACTCTATCCAGCACTGCCCCTTGAGACCAAGTCACCTCAAAATGGCTCAGTCTCTCTAAGCAGTTGTTTGCATTCAGTCCCCTGAGTGAAAATGGCTTCAAGAGAGCAAGGTAGACTCCTGGGCCCCCAGGGATATCAGGGGCTGCGGTTGCCACTTAACGGTTAGGGCGTCAGCTTCCTACCACTTTGGGAGAGAACTGGCCTGCCTCAGACATTTATCTCTCAGGGTCTCTCCAGCACAGATGCCAAGAAGCCCAGATTTTGGGATGCTGAGGATGGGACAGGGACAGGTGCAATTCCAGACTTTCATGCAGAGGTCATTTACCTGTAAGCCACATTTACAAACATCACCCCCATGCATTCTTTTTCCATATTACATTTCCCCCCTCTGCAACCTAAGTTTCTTCACCTCCTTCCTGCCACCTTGTTGACTTAGGAACTGGAGCATCACAGGAAGGTCACATGCGCCTGGGAGATGTGTGCTGAGTAGCAGACTAGGGGCTTGGGCAGGCTACAATTTCTTAGCCATTGCTGTGGCTGGTCCAGCCCTGCCAGAGGTCGCTGAACCACCTGTACTGCTAGATAGACCCTCTGAATCTCAGCTTCCCTGTTGCAGTGGCAGCATCTATACTCCACCTCGTCAAGCTGCTTCTGGGAGAAAAGCAACCTGTCTTCGTCAGCCATGTAGACTCTACTGCGAGAGACTCCGAGTCACAATGTTTTGGTTTCAAGACTTAACTGCAGGGGGCTGCTTCAAAAAGTGGGACTTTTCGTCATTCCATTCCTTTTCGGAGGAAGGTCGAGCTACCTCATCCCCAGTCTTTTGGGGTTTTTTTTTTTTTTGTTTGTTTGTTTGTTTTTTTTGAGTCAGGGTCTCATTGAGTTGTCTGGGCTGGATTTGAATTTGTGATCCTCCTGCCTCAAACTCCTTAGTACCTAGAATTATAGGTCTGTACCATTGTGCCCGGACATTCTAGTGTTCTTGGCCCAGAGAATCATGCTGGCTGATGGAATGCTGGCTTATGTCAGCCTGGATCCAGACTTAGTGAGCCAAGTGTGTGTTTTGAGAAAGGACTAGAAGAGGACATCTGAGAAGGGACTGGAGGTCATGCTCTAGGCCGTGACCTGTGCAAAGGTTCCTATGCCTCTGTCAATCCGGCATGTGTATGACCTCAGCTTGTTTTTCTGCTTCCTGGTGCAGCCTCCAGGAGTAACCTGCACTAGAGCCAACTAGGTCTCTGCTATGCTGGGCCTTTGTCACCTAGCCACCCAAAGCTGCACTGCATGTGGTCCTGGGACTGTTCTGAAGCCTACACCTTCCCCAGGTGGCCAGGTGCAAGGGCTAGGGAGCATTTTGAGAGCATTGTCTCTAAGGCTGGCACAGATTAAGTTTGCCAAGAAGAGCTGGTGGAGGGACTCTGGCTGGTCACGTAATTGGCCTGGCTGGCCTCAGGGCTCTAGCAGCCTGCAGCCTCAGGGCTGTACAGCCTAACTCAAGCTCCTTTAGGAAGCTCAGAGGGAACAGATATAACAACTGGAGTCCTTTTCACGCATTTTGTTTTCCACGGCTTAGTCTTATACCTTTATCTAATGATAAACAGAGAAAGGATGGGGGGGGGGGGTGGTGCTGAGCTAAGACAAGAACGCAGTCTTCTTCCCATAGGCAAGCATTCTTCTCAGGTCCCCAACAGTGCCTCCCTGAGGAATAGGCACGGTACGGGTGGGTCCACTCATCTCTACAAACAAGTTCCTCAGAGACAAGGGGCATTATAGCACTTTGCTGCTGTCCTCATGCCATGCAGGGACACTTGAGTTTCTGCTGAAGCGACAAGGAAGCCATATTCGGGGCCTCTGCCTCCGCCAGGGCAGATGAAGCCTTTGCTCCAGAGCCCTATGCAAATGCTTATAGACAAAGCATCCCTAACCCACGACCTGAGGTTGGCTCAGCAATCAGTCTTTGTACTGGGCAGCTCAATTCCTGGTGGCTTTATCCCGATATCACTTATTAACATCTGTACAATCATATCTTGATAGTCAACTGCTATGAAACATCAGAATTGGTACATGAAATATTTTGGCATGAAAACTTTGTTCCAATGGCTGTCATTTCTTTGGTGCTCAATGTACAAGCTAAAGCTTCTCTGCTTTGATTGCTTCATGATAGTCTACCCTTTCCAGCCCAAAGTACCTGTTGTTTTTGGTACTTGTCATACTTCTTGGAATCAGTTAACACCAACTACCGAGAGAGCACTGTATTTCGGCCACTGGGCTGTGTGCTCTTGCCTTGTCTAGCTGGTTCCTCATGCTGACTCCTGACCTGCACCTAAGAGGTCCAACCACAACTGAGCTGTAACTCCACTTCCAAGAGATAGGCCCCTTTTGATCCTGGTGATCTCCCAGGCTGGAAAAGATGGGGATTGGCCCTGCATGAGGCTGGCACACTCAGGGAAGTACAATTAGGCATCTTTTTGGCTCCTGGGTACAAAGCATCATGATTCACCTTTGGGAAAGAAACTCTTCCCCTTGCACCTCTGCCCAAGGCACACCCACTCTTGCTTGCATGTGGGGACCAGCACCCAGCTCACATGGACTCAGACAAGCCCCAACACCCGTGCTCCCTGGCAGCATTTCGTTTGGGTGCAGCACTGCTTGGAGTTCCTGGGAAGCAATTATTAAAGGTGTTCTGTTCTTTTTCCCTCCCAGATTACTTAGGAGGTCCCTGCCTGGCACCAGGCATCCTTCTGCACACGATTTGGGAGCCATCCTGTTCTCCTTCCACCTAGGCTGGGAGAAGGTCATCACTTAGCCTGATCTCTCCTCTCACCAGAGCCTTTACACAGAGAGCCCATGCCAGAGGCCTGGGGTTCCTGACAACGTAAGTCAGCCTAGTAGGACCCAGAGCAGTCTGCAGGTTAGGCAGGCTTGGCCATCTTGCACTTCCTCGAGTGTTTAGACAAGCACTCTGCAAGACTCTATCCCAGCTATGGCAGGGGAGCCCAGGAAGGAAGGGTCTTCATCCTGGGGCAGACTGGGGCAGCAGCAGAACTAGAATGAGAGTCCCAGAATGGAGTGGCACTCAGAGCACCAAGGCACATATCCTACTAAATCCATCTCCAAGTTCTGCCCAGCCTTGAGCGGGAGGAGGCCTGGGCTTTGTCAGAAGAAGGTTGTCCCCTACCCCCTGGTTGGACCACTTGACCTCTTACCTTGGAAACACTTTGTGGTCTCCTCCTTCTTCTATGTTTGGTGCAACGTGACCAAGAATGGGAGTGGACTGTGTTCCTGTATTATTTTGGGTTCTACAAGAGACAGAATTGACAGAAATTATAAGAAAAGGGGACCTATTTTGAGGGCTTACGAGTCTAAGGAGAGAGATAGACCAAGATTGCGGCCTGCTCGTGCAAGAGCTGGAGGGTCCCATGGCTGCTCAGCCACACAGTACAACACAGGACAGCCCATGAGACACTGCTTCAGATCTCGGTTGTTTGAAGAGCAATGTCAAAGACCGGACACTGAAGATCAGCATAGGTAGACAGGCACAAGTCGAGACTAGAGCAAATCTGTGATGAAGATCTCCAGTGTGTAGCAAGAAAGTAGGCATCCACACACAATTACAAAGGCGAGAGCTTTCCCAGAAGAAAAAGCTGTTAATAATCTTACTTCTTTTCTTTTATAGTTTGAGCTCCCAGTTAGGCCTCCCATATCAGGGTAGGTGTTCTTCCCACATTCGTTGGCCCACAAATCACTCACACTCACCTATAGGCTCTAATCCTGGTGTGGTTCCTGATTGCCTCAAGTTGACATAATCTCAGTCAGAATCCACCCCTTGTCAACTTGACAACCAGACATATCTCCTTGAGCCATACTTAATTTCCAAGTACAATAGCTAAGTTCCTAATTATGCCTAACATAACACAACTCACTGTGTATAAATGGAAACGCAATAAAATACTCGAGTTCCTAATTATGTCTAGCATAGCACAACTTCACTGCATAACAATGGAAGCGCAACAAATTCCTCCCCACAGCAGAGGACAGAGCTCCTCTTTGGAGAATACCTCATATCCTGAAATTCCATTGCTTTAAACATTAGAATGTAACTTAACAAATTCCAATATTTAGGCAATGAATAATATATATGCATGTACAAGTGTAATGAGAGAAATTCTAATTTCAGTCCCCGTTTCAATAACTGATCATATGGTTGTAGCTGGTATTTACAGTTACCTACTTCTACTACCCATTCTGTATTTCCTGATTAAGTTTGCAATATTTCACTGTCATCCTCCAAGATCCATTTGTCTTCTGCACTGGCCAGATAGGAGAATTGAATGGGAATATGGTAGAAACCACCACCCCTGCATCTTTGAAGTCCTTCATGGTGACACTAATCTCTGCAATCCCACCAGGGATGTGATATTGATTCTGATTCATTATTTTCCTTGGTAGAGGCAATTCCAGTGGCTTCCATTTGGCCTTTCCTACTTTAATAGCCTTCACACCACAGGTTAGGGAACCAATATGGCGATTCTGCCAAGTACTAACGGTATCTATCCCCATTATACCTTCTGGAACTGGGGAAAGGACTACAGGATGAACTCGGGGACCTATGGGGCCCACTGTGAGTCAGACCTTAGCTAAAACTCCATTGATCACCTGACCTCCATAGGCCCCTCCCTTAACTGGAGGTCCACAATGATGCCTTGAATCTCCTGGAATTAGTGTTAGCTCAGAACCAGTGTCTAGTAGTCCCCAAAGTGATCATTTCTCCTTCCCCAATGCACAGTTACTCTGGTGATAGGCTGTAGGTCCCTTTGTAAGGGAAAGATGGTCGAAATATTGACATTATAACTCTTTGGTAATGTATCAGGGTCCTTCCTCAAGGGGACCCGGCCTCCCCTTCATTCAAGGGGTACTGGGTCTGTAAACTGGCTCAAGTCTGGAAATTGATTGAGGGAGCGTGCTTCCCTGTTGCTACTATTTGAGGCAGCTATTTGCTCAGTTGCCCTAGAAATTTTTTTTCTATATAAATCCAACAAAAATTTAGCAGGTTTCCCATCTGTTTCACTTCTGGGTACACTGTGACTGATGAGCCAATGCCACAGATCCACACGTGTCAGCCCATCCTGACCACTGCTTTGCTCTGCTGCACATTACGATAAGTACGCCCACCCTGCCTTTGGCGGTTTACTGCTGCCACCTGGCCCCTGCCACTCCGAGATGCAATCAAACCCATCCCATCTAACTGCTGTAGCTGCATGACTGGCATTCCCGCTCTAAGGCCTGGAACACAGTGAAGAGTGGTGCCTGGGCATCTCAAGGATGCTGGTGCTCCCCTCTCCACAGGTGTGGTAAAGGGTACCTGTTCCATATCCTCCCAGTATGGATGAGTTAGTTTCCTCTGGCAGATCCACTCCAGCATTGCCATTTCCCTAAGCCTTTGAATACCCTTCTCAACAGTAAACCAAGGACCATCAGACATTTCCAGCTCACAGAGGGCCAACTTTTGGTCCATATTTCTGCCAAACAACTGAATAAACTATTAGTACCTCATTTAACTTCATGAACTGAACTACAACATTACATCCTGAGTCCCTGCTCAATGGACCCATACCAAGAAACTCAGTCTGATCCAGATGTATGTTTCTTCCACCATTGTCCCACACCCTTAAAATCCACTCCCATAGTTGTTCCCCAGACCTCTGCTTATAAGCATTAGAAAATTTAAGAAGTTCCTTGGGGGTGTATGGCACCTTCTCTTGAGTCAGACTGTGGACCTCACCCATCGAGGCTTTCTGAGACTTGACGCTGCTTATAAGCCTAGAGGAAAAAGTAGGTGTGTCCTCAGGCAAGTCCTGAGGAGCATCAGCATTGTTATAGCTGATAGATACATCGGGGTGGTTCCTGACTGTTCCTATAGGCAACACAGGATTAGTTTCCTCGGGTACAGGTGAAGAAATCACCAGCACAGAGGGCAGAAGTGGGGAAGCCTCTGCTGCTGAGGGTGGGGAATCCCTTCTGACAAAATAACCTCTTCAGGATTTATGGGTTACTCACACTCTCCCTGCTCTTCCCAAACCTCTCCATCCCAATCGGTGGGGTCCCATTCTTTCCCAATTAATGCCCTCACTTTAACTTCAGATAACCTTTCAGGATAAGCATTGACCTAGCACTATACTTCAGGTAGTCCAATTTTGAGGGCTTGAGCTTGATTTTCAGCAACTTCAGTCCTATGGCGAAAGGAGAGAAGATTTTCCTCCAGGACACACTTAGAAGCTTTCAAGGTGTTTATGCGTGTCTGGAGTCGGGAGCTTGAATCTTTCAGCTCCTTCCTTTCCTTCATTAGTTTGTAGAAAGATGCTAGGAGTAGCCAGCCTGCAGCATCATATTTTTTACTTTTCCGGAAGTACTCAAATATGTACAGAATCACCAAATGCGTCACACCTCACAAGTGGGGAATTAGGGTAGTAAAAGGGAGCCACTTCCTGTATCAATTTAAACGGTCAACACCATGGGCTATAAGTTCTCCCTGCATCATTAGGAGGAGGGGCTGCCGCAAGTTTAGGTCTCATAAGACTAGATAGCCAACCCTGGAAACCACTAGATGCTATAGAGAAGACCATTGTTATAATTCTGTCTCTTGACATCCATTCTTGGCATGAAAATCTGTATTAGTTTGGGTTCTGCAAGAGGCAGAATTGGCCAAAATTGTAAGAAAAATGGATCTATTTGGAGGGCTTACAAGTCCTCCAAGGAAAGAGATGGCCCAAGGTGGTGGCCCGCACATTTGAGAGCCGAAAGGTCTGATGGCTATTCAGCTGCAGGGTAGAACACCCCTCAGGAACTGCAGGACAGCCGGTAAGAGCCTGCTGCAGATCTCAGTTATTCAAAGAACAATGGCGAAGACCCGAGACTGAAAGATCGGCAACTGGTAGATTAGGCACAAGTTGAGACTGGAGCGAACCTCTGATGAAGATCTCCAGTGTGTAGCAAGGAAGTCGGCCTCCACACACAATTGTGAAGGTGAGAGCTTTCCCAGAAGAAAAAGCTATAACAATCTTTCTTTTTCCTTTCTTTTATATAGTTCGAGCTCCCAGTTGGGCTTCCCACATTTGGGGTGAGTGTTCTTCCCTCATTCCCTGGCCCACAAATCACTAACACACACCTGTAAGCTCTACTCTGGGTGTGTTTACTAACTGCCTCAAGTTGACATAATCTCTTTAATGGTCACAGTCCCTGAGTTAGAGAGCAGTGGGACCTGAGAGCTCCTATTCCAAGTGGCTCAGATAGGGGTTCAAACTGGGCAGAGGCTTCTGCAAAACTTTCTCTCGATTAGTTTCAGAAGTAAAGCACATTCTTGTAGGATGACAGTGTGCCTCCCCGTGTTGTTTCTGCCTTTATCTCTGCCTCATCACACACCAGCCATGCATTTGCGTCACTAGCGTCTGAGCCCCTGTGTAGCATGTGGTGATCTATGTGCATTAACTCCTGTGTGCGTAATCTCTCACCCTGACTTCCACCTGATGGCCTCTGACATCAGACTTGGTGTGGTCAGGAAAACAAGCTCATTCCATTGGCTCCTCACTTATACCTGTCCAGCCAGGATGAAGGCCCCTTCCCGAGAAAGTTACTGAGTGGCTTTGAGAAGCTGCTGTAGCAAGGAATAAAGTGGAAAGGGAGCATACCTATTGACAGTCTGAGGCCATCTGAAGTCATCCCCCTCAGCCCTGTCAGGAACAGTTCCCCTGATCACTCTCCTTGGCCACCACTTAACCTACCCTGTCCCAAGAGATATCTGCAATGTAGTGCTTTGCTCAGTCGGCATGTGGAAGTGTGCTGCACAGTAGGGCCACATCTAATGAGAGACAGCTGGCATGGAAAGTAGCAAACAATCCAACTGTTCCTTTGGTGGACCAGGCGAGAGCCTAAGTGTAATAATAAAGAAATTACCAAAGAACCGGAACTCTTCTCCCAATCAACATAGAAATGAGAACTGTGGTAATGAAAAAGGTTAAGAGAATGGCTAACATAACTGGAAATGTTGTCGTATGGGCTGTCTGGGAAATGAAACTACCTCCCAGCATCAAGACAGCCATGCCATAGGATAGAAAATTCTAGAAAAAGACACATGCTGTAGCTTGGGAATGTCCTGTCAGAAGGATGCCCAGTGGGTAGTTCCATAGGCTTGGTGGCTTTGTGCTGCTTTACAGATAAAAGAAGGCCTAGGCTCAGAGTGTAGGACATCCCAGCCATGTGCAACCACTGAGCAAAGAGAAACAGAGATAAGGGGAGAGGTTACTGCTATGTGATGGCCCCGAGGCTGGGTTTCCAATGGGGCCCAAGTTACAAGAAGAAGGGGAAGACTAGAACGAAGGCCTGAATAGGTGGCTGGAGATGCAACAGTTATTTTCCACCTGTGTGGAACAAATGCAAAGGTATAAGGACTCCAGGCCCTAGTAGTTTACCTTTCTGTTCCTTCTTGTGCTTTATCCGAATCTTGGATGCCAGGCATAAGCCCTGAGGCAGAGTAGAGAACTTGGACTGGGGTAGAGACTGCAGGGCTACAGGGAATGGGGATTGTTCTCCAATGGGGCTCTGGGATTGTGTGCCTATAAGCAGCAGAACCTGGGCCAGGCTGAGGGGCACAGTCAGGCCTGTGTGTCCAGCCCCAGTCTGAAGAGTGCTCCCACAAGGAGGGAGGAAGCAGTAAAGGTAATTGGCCACCTGGATTGTGTCCCTGGACCTCCAGGAACATTTTATCAAGTGTATATTGGGTTAGCAGGGCTCCTGTGTGGGCCAGGGATCAGATTATTGGGAGTATGGCCCTGGCCATCTGAAGTCCCTCCCTGGGCTTCCTGTGGTAACAAAGACATGGGGATGAAGACATGCTTACTGACATAGGTTGCAGGTATGCTGCCTGGATTATGTGCACACTGTGCTTGTCTGTCTCCAGGGTGCACCCACCATGGGAGCCAAGCTCACTAGCACTTCTCAGGTTCCATTGACTGACAAAGCCCAGGCAATGGTTCTAGCTCTGTGGTCTTATT
>PVKB01006898.1:0-18917 GCA_004027205.1 Ctenodactylus gundi | reverse complement strand
TGTCAGTTCACTTGGCTTCTCTCCCGCCACCCCATTTATTGATACATATACATGCAAAATTTAAGGTTTACAATGGAGTTGAGCCTTTTATGCACATATGTATCTTGTCAAGGTGACAAGGGCTTTCCCACTCTCCTTTTGTCCCCCCCCTTCCCTCCCCTCCCTCCCTCCTCCCCTGCCAACTCCCCTGGTTCACTTTGTTTTTCGTCTTAAGTTCCATGAGATACTTGTAATCTGGGTCTCTCATAGCAGAGAGACCATTCGATGTTTCACTTTCTGCTTCTGACTCACTTCACTAAGCATGATGTTCTCAAGCTTCTTCCATCTGCCTGCAAAGGCCTCCACGCTGTTGGACCTTATAGATGAATAGTACTCCATTGTGTATAAATACCACAGTCTGCGTATGCATTGGTCTGTTGACGGGTATTTTGGTGAGGTCAAAACAACACACAACAGAGATATATGTATACCCATGTTCGTAGCAGCACAACTAACAATAGCTAAAATATGGAAGTCACCACAATACCCGTCAACAGACCATTGGCTTCTCTTTCTATCTGTACAACCCACTAGGGAAGTTGGTGTGAAGATGCCTCCAAAACCTGAAAAGAGAAATTCCATGTACCCAGCTGTACCTCTTCTGGGTATCTTTCTGAAGGAGTTAAAGACATGATATTACAGTGATGCCTGCACACCTGTGTTCATGGCAGCACAACTCATAATAGCTAAATCTTAGAGGCAACTATTATGTCCATCAACAGATGAATAAAGAAAATGTGATGTATATATACACAATGGAGTACACAATGAAGTACGACTCTGTCACAAAGAAAGATGAATTCGAGTCGTTTGCAGGAGAATGGCTGGGTGTACCTTAAGACTGTAATACTAAGTAAAACAACTCAAAGAAGGTTAAATATTACGTGGTTTCTGCTGTATGAGGAACACAAAATATACATAAATGAAAGAGCAAAATTAAAGACGATAGGACACAGCAAGGTAGACTTTGTGGAGATGGAGAGGAGGGTCTGGGGATGCAGGAAGATAGGAAGGCAGGGAGGGGAGGGGGAAGTAAAAAATTATGGAAGTGTGATATGTGTATGCACTAATTCCCTGAGATAAGTATGATTACTGTGTATTGCAAACATATACAGTCCAATGCATAATACAATAGTTATGGGGGAAAACAGCAACAGAAAACATTTAAAAAATAAAGGCTTCTTGTCCTAAAGAGCTGCACTACTGTCCAATCTACTTTGGCAATGATCCTCTGACACTTTCCAGTTTATTGTCCCATTGAAAAAGACATTAGACTTTGAGACACAGACCTGAAGGAAAGGAGCTCTGGTCATCGCCTGGCATGTGTCCCTGTCCCTTTAGCCCAGGACATGCCAATAGCCCCTCTGCTTCTGTCATCCTGTATATGTGAGAATCTGTCCTGGTTTGAAAAGTGGCTCATTTGGTTGTGAGTTGGCAGGAAACTTCTGGCAATGTGACCATTAGGTCTATCAAGAAAATACTAGTGAGTTCCTATACCTAGTATTAGACCTGTGATGGAGTGGGTGCCAAGCACTGTGAATGGCCTTTACCTATGGGCCAAGTTCATGCATGGAAACCAGTGGCCACAGTCTCTGAGGCCCGAGAAGGGGTGGGGTGGGGTATGGCTTTGAGGTGTCCAGCACGACTGGAAAGTACTTAAAGACTAAGTAGTAGGAGGCTTTGCTTTTAGGTAAGTACCTGAAACTGAGAGAAGATGAGGGATTCTCCCAAGGTGTCACAGTTGGAAGTACCAGAACACCAGGGAACCAAGATCTCAAGCTACAGGGCCCTACAGACACTGACTGCTCCACTTACGCTCACCACCTCATGAGAATACCCCACAGGCTGGCAGGATGACAGGGGACAATTGGACCTATGAACTCAGAGTACCCACGGAAAAAGCTCCACTTCACCGAAGTCTGACGTGGCAGCCTCAGCGCAGGGGCCTGTGCACCCGGGACTCCCATGGGCTGTGATGAGGTGCTGTTCTTGGCACACAGCAGGCTTGGGCTGCCTGGGCTGCTTGCTTGGTGAAGTTTATGGGAGAGCCAACTGTTGCTGACATTATGAGTTTGGTTTGGTCTTGGTGCTCTGCCCTACCGCTTTAGTGTGCTTCTGACTTCCATGGAAATATATCCAGGTCCTGCCAGTTTGGCAGCAGTACTGAGCTGGTCAGAGCCCAGAGGGTGGCACAGCCTAAAGAAGAAGGCTACTTTGCATCAAGACTATGATAGCATAGACAGGGCCCTGTTTCCTGTCATGCTCACACACCTGAGACCTCCAACCCTTCTCTTGAGACCCAGACTCATTTGTGGTCACTCAGGAAAATAACCAGGCCTGCATCCTAGGCCCTTTGTTTCTTTGTGGCTCTAGGTCCCAGCCTGGAAATCTGGTGCTGTGGAGGCTCCACAGACCACTACAGCCACCACTCACTGACCCCACTGGTCCCACCTGCAAGCAAGCTGGAGAGGAACAGGAAGGAGAACAGAGCATAGGGCAGCTGTAGGCTGTGGAGCAATTGGTGTCGTGAGCAGAGCTGCACCTTCATCTGCCTCTGATGGCCACTAGAAGTTAGCAGTGGGTCCTTAGGCTGCATCATTGTAAGTGGAATCAACCCTCAAACCAGCCAGGGCTGCACCCCTAGGCTACCCGTGTGCTTGTTGGAAACCACCAGCTGTACCTCTTCTAGCAAAGACAATTGCCCAGTGTTCTTTCCTGTTCTCACAGCAATCCCGAAAACAAACTTTGTGTCAATAATTTCATTACTGAGTGCCCATGTATGAAATGGGATTTATTTCTCAAATTCTGCCCCCTCTTTTTGTTTAACAGAAGTTACACATTTTAATGTTACTTCAGTGATTATAAAATATAAAAGTTTCTTTTTAACAGCAATCTTTAAAAAAAGCTTCTATTTTATAAATGAAGAAAGTAAAGCAACCCAGAGAACTTAGTTGACCTGCCCAGATTCTTTCACATACCTACTAAAGAATGCAAAGGATGATCCAACCCTAAAGCAGTTGGTCCCCCAAGCACTTGGCATTTCTCCAGGCCACCTGCCTGTCCTGAAGATGTTCTGCCAGAGATGTACTCCAACCCTGCCTTCTGAATACAACAGTGCTAACCTATCTCCAGTCTGTGACATTGCAGGCCCTCCCTGCTGCTATATCTATCCTCCATGACCTCCAGGGCCACCAAATCTCTCCCCATGCTCCCCAAGGCTAGAGTGTAGCCATTGACATTCTCCGGGAGGGTTTGTAATCTGCCCTTAGCAGTGACTGACTTGAACAGATGGTTCCTGGTGGACCACAAGTTCCATGTTCTCCAGATGAGTAGCCCTTGGCAGACAGGTGGGTGTGTCAGTTGGTAGTGCCAGGCCCAGTGAGTGCTTGCTCTCTGGCTTCCGTCCTCCATTCAGGTGTTCACCAACTGTTACCACCCCTCGATGCCCAGAGGAAGGTCTGGATGATCTTGGTATGCTAGGGACCCCATGATGAATGTGCAAGGTGTTATTGAAAAATATAGTTTGTCTTTAAAGTTTTTAAATTATTACAGTAAGCTGGACATGGTGGCACACGCTTGTAATCCCAACACTTGGGAGGCTGAGGCAGGAGGGTTGCCATGAGTCCAAGGCCAGCCTGGGCTACTTAGTAAACTTAGGACCAGCCTGGGCTACAGAGCGAGACTCTATATCAAAAAAAGAATTTTACTACAGTAAAAGACACATTACCATGAATCTCCCTCAGAATACTCCCTCTCACTTTGAATAAGTTCATTCCACTGTTCTTGCCACTTTCTGGAAGTCCTCTTTTGTGAATGCCTTTCGTTGTGCTGTCATAGCTGCTTCGATGACTTAAATCGATTCAAAACTTTGACCTCTCATCATCATTTCTTTGGGGGAGAACCAAAAGTCACACAGTGGGTGCCAGATCTGTTGATGGAAATGGATGAAGACACACAATCATGTTTTTATGAACCTGCCATTCTGTTGGATGGCATTTGGCAGCAGGGTTCACTACATTTTTGATCACACCTCATAAAGACATTCACAAAATAGACTTTCTCACCCTACAGCAGTAGAGTTGACCTCAGGGTTTTAGCAGTGAGCTACACCTGCTACATCCCCAGTCCTTTCTATTTTTTTATGTTGAGACAGGGTCTCACTAAGTTGTCCAGGAAAGATGACTGTCAGAACAGTTTCAGACAGTGTCAAGAATAGCGGAATAAATGTGTTCAGTGTGAGGCAGAATATTTTGAAAGGGATTTTATAGCAATGTGGCTTTTACTGTAGTAAATTTTTAAAAATTATCTTTTTTACTGTAATACATTTTTAAAATTTATACATTCACTGTATTTTTTAATCTCACCTCATTATTAGTCCATTTTTCTATTACTCTAACGAAATACCTGAGGCTATGTACTTATAAAGAAACAACATTTATTTAGCTCATCATTCTGAAGGTTTAAGGTCAGGGTACTGGCATCAGCTTGAGTCTACTGAAGACCTCATGGTCAATGCAGTCATAACGACAAAATATATGTGAAAGACAGAGACCATATGGTGAGACAGGAAGCTATAAAATGACCAGAGCTGAACCAGACCCACTCTGTGATAACAATCCTCTCAAAAGAACTATGCAGAGACTCACAAAAGCTATTTAAGTTCCTTCCTAAGGCAGTGCCCCAGTGGCCTAACTTCCTTCCATTAAGCTTTACCTCTTGAAGACTCTACCACCTCTTAATCACATTAGGAAACAAGCTACTCTAGGAACTTTATAGAATAGAACCACACGTTGTATTTCCTTTCCTGACTACCTTATTTCACTCAGTATAGTGTATCTGTGATTCATCTGTGCTGTAGCATTTGACAGAATTCTCTTCCTTTTTCAGGCTGAAAGATGTTCGGTCTAATGTTACACTACATCTTGGCCACCTGTTTATCTGTTAGGCATTTGGACTGTACACCAATCCATTTGCTGTTGCTATAACAAAATACCCACTTTCTTTTATTTTCTATTTTCTTTTTATTTTATTTACCCATTTTGTTGATATGTATGATATGTATACGTCTGGTACATAAAGTTTACATTGAACTTAAGTATTTTGTCCATATATATATATATATATATATATATATATATATATATATATAGTGTCAAAACTATGACTATATGGATGGACAGATAAAATTATAAACCAAATCTAGCAGAATGTTAGTGAAATATAAGTAAATAAGTTATGAAAGTTAAAAAATTCTGAAATAACTAAATTTGCCTTCATATCTGTTACTTTAAGTATATTTATGAGGCATAGATTTAAGTTCATTTAATGTAGCAATGTGATATAGTTTTAACTTTGTTTTATTGTAGCAATTCACTTATTAGGTCACTGATGAAAATTTATCCTAAGAAAACTGATTGATATAAAGATAACCCTGTGAATGTACAAATATGTACCTTCCAGTATTCAGCCAAGATATTTAAAATTCAATTTTTTTCTTCTTTCCCGAATTTACTAGTCTTTTGAACTAAATGCTTGTAGCTATTTTCTAATGTGAACTTGTGGGTAAGGCCAGGTTTAAGAATAGCAACAAAGATATAGCAAAATATAGAAAAAAAAACTTTTGGTAAATATCCCAATAAAGGGATTGGCTGGATTCAGAGAAGAGGCATCAAGATTTAACTACAGCGAACCCATTCAAGGAACAGGAAGCTGAGTTAGAGTGGTGACTTAAGTAAGATGATTTAGGTGTGGAAGATTAATATGTTAAGTACTGTATAGTTTCTCTGACTTGGAAAACCCAGAACAGACATTCTATAGAACCACATGAAGTGATAGCCAGAGCTGGGGGAAGGGATAGGGAAGGGTTGGGAGGGCCAAAAATGGGAAGGGATTGTAAAGTTGATGTGATACATATGTGCACGAAATACCCAAATTCATTGTAAAAACTATGTATTGCATATGTATATTAATAAAAATAGTAGGAAAAACCCCAACATGAAAAAATCCCCTCTCCCTTTTTGACAATCGCACACACCCCTCCCCATTAGTTCCCAATATTCCCCCCATTTAGTTCTACAAAAATAACTGTATTATGGGTTTCTCATATTAGAGAAACTATTCAATATTTAACATGCATCTGACTCACTTCACTGGGCATGATGGTCTCAAGTTGCCTCCATTTACCTACAAAAACCTGTCTTTATAAAAAGCTGCCAAAAAGCTGTCTTTATAGACAAGTAGTACTACAAGGAACTGAAGAAAAACAGACTCCTAAAATTCAAAGACCTGATTAAAAATGGGCAATGAAAATGAATAGGCAGTTCTCAGATGAAGAAGTTCAAATGGCCAGTAAATACATAAAAAGGTGTCCAGCATCCTTAGCCATTAGTGAAATGCAAATCAAAAATCACTAGGATATCATCTAACCCCGGGGAGAATGACATATATCAAAAACACAAACAGCAATCAGTGCTGGCAAGGCTCTGGGGAAAAAGGGACCTTCCTGCACTGCTGGTGGGAATGTAAACTGGTACAACCGATGTGGAGGGCAGTATGGAAATTCCTCAAAAGGCTGAAAATAAATATTTCTTTTGATCCAGCGTTACTTCTTCTGGGAATCGTCCCAAAAGAGTTAAAAGTGTCACGTAAGAGAGACAACGTGTATACCCATGTTCTTAGCAGCACAACTAACAGTAACTAAAATGTGGAAGGCACCAAATCACCCAACAACAGACCAATGGATACGTAAACTGTGGTTGGCTACTTTCTTAAGAAAAGAGTCTTATTTAGCTTCCAGTTTTAGAGAGTGAAATTCAGGATCCAGTGGACCTATGGATTTGGCTTCTTTTGAGGCCCCTTGGCTGCAGCCCTGCTAGAGGGCATCACAGTGACAAGGGGCCGTGCGTGAGAGGGAGATGTCACTGTGAGGCAGGAAGCCAGAGAGCAGGGAGGACCCGGTCTTGTTTTCTCGCAACACCCCTCTCCTGAGAAGTAACCAGGGTCCCGGAACTGCACTAATTGCTCCTGAAGGTGACACTCCTCATGACCTCCCACTGGGCCACACCTCTTAAAGGTCCCACCACCTCCTAACACCTTGACACTGGGAAACAGACATCTAGTATGTGAACCCTCGGAGAGCAAACCCCATCCAAACCAGAACAATGACCCAAGAGCCATTGTAAATGCATATAATGACAAGCTTGCCTTTGTCTCCAGGAACCCCATTGAATCAACTCAGAAGGTAACTGCAGAGAAGCACAATGAGTATCTCAGCTCTGGGAGGCGGCACCAAAGGTGAGGCCTGGGCTCCATGTGTGCCTGCCTTGCTTTAGGCATGCCCCATGAGGCCTGCCAGAGCTGCCTGGGCAACAAAGAGAGAAAAGCATGCTGGGAGGGTTGAAAAGGAGGTTCCAGGGTCCTGAGGCAGGTGCTTTGGTCTTCCTCTCACTAGGGAAGCCTCTGCCACCGGGAGAAGAGGAACGCAACAATGTCCTCAAGCAGATGAAGGTACGAACCACGCTAAAAGGGGACAAGAGCTGGATCACCAAGCAGGATGAGTCAGAAGGCCGCACCATGTAAGCTGGGGCCAGGAGGGATGGCAGTAACACAAAGAAGTGGGGGTTGCCAACCCTGGGGACCTCACCACGCCTGGGGTTCTGAGGGGCTTCTGCCGTTCGGGCCATGTGCCCAAGGGCTGGCCAGAGAGGGTGGAACATGGGAACGGCAGTCCAGCTGAGAACAAGCCCTGAACAAAGTCACAGGGGGAGAACTCACTCCCAAGTGCCGGGGCACGCGTGTATACACACCTGCAGAAGCACACTGAGAAAGGAGAAGGTGAGGTGGGAACGGCGAGGCTCAGCAAGCAGTCTCCAGGATGGAGGCTGAAGAGTGGCAGGTGGCAGAGGTCTTGGGAGCCACGCTTTCAGGACCCTTCTTTCCCCAGAGAGCTGCCCTCAGGCCGGAGTCGTGCCGTGTCCTTTTCGTCAGCTATGGAGGTCTCAAAGGCCAGGTAAGAAGTGGGGCCCAGGTTGCTTGTAGGCAGGCCCCAGGGACTCGGCAGCAGCATTTGCCAAGCTCTACAGAGGGAGAGGGAGGCAGTCCCCAGGCGTCAGATGTGGAGCCCAAGCTGAGAAGAAACATGAAAGACCTGCAGTGAGTCATTTGCACTTCACAGGGAAGACGGGCTTTTATATTGGGTTTGTCTCCTGGGAAAAGGGAGTATAGGAGTCCATGGGTCCCAAATCCTGTCCCTGGTGTGGGACTATGGGGCATCTGATGCCCCTGCTGGGCCTCCGTGGCTCCAGCTGTCGGCTGGGATAGAATTTGTCACTAGGGAATGAGACAATGTGTCTGAGGTGCTCTGGGCAGCTTTGGGAGTCCTATGAGACTCACTCCTTTCGGTAACCCTGGTCATTGAATGTGCTGGTCAGTCCACACACCAGGAGGGACTCAGAAGTTTGCTCCAATTGTCCCTCAATTCAGAATGCCAATTTGCCAGTTGAACTGGTCTTTCTGTATTTTGGGTACATAACAATGTCAAAGGGGGCTGTGAAATGTGCGCACATCCTTGCAGCATCTGGAGAAAATGCTCCTGAGAGAGATAGGGAACCATGAAAACAGGCTTACTTCTTGCTGCAAACCACTCACAGCTGGCAGTGGGCACACAGCAGTGCCTTCTCAAGTGTTGGAGGAGGCAGTCGCAGCAGCTGACCCAGCAGATAGCCTCTGGAACTATGATCTTGCCCATTGTTCCTTAACGACTCAGCACTTACAACCTCCTAGGTCCTGTGCTGAGCAGAGAGGCTGCAGCAGTGGTCAAGCCCCAGGCCCTTCTCCTTAGGGGACTAACATCCCTACAAGGGACACAGGCACAACCCATATAAAGAGATAAAAGCAAGACAGAGAATTGTGAATAGAGATAGTGCAAAGGCTGAGGTTGGCAAGTTTGAGGGCCATCTCATTCAAAGACAGGCTACTCTTTGCAGAGCTTATTAACATTAGGAGATACAGTTCTTGGCCTTGGCTATGGTTTGGAGTACATTTGAAGGTCATGTCCTGGGGTGTTGTGAATCCAGGCCTATGAGGTTATCTTAAAGTCCACACAAAGCCTGCCAGAGGGGCTCAGCAAAGGCCATGGCCTTAGCTTCCATCCCTCTCCACAGGATTTCAGTCAGAAAAGCTTGCTTGCGTGGCCAACATTCCTACAACTTGGACACCTCAGTTGGTTGTCCTCTGTCAAAAGCAGGGTCTATGAGAATGGAGAATGCTGGGCTCAATGTTATTCTCAGACCTGACCCTATCACTTCAGCTCAGAGCCACACTCTTGGTGGACAGAGGAACCACCTGCCTTGAGTCAGTGTCTCCTTAATGAACTATAAAGACAACTCCTTGGAAGTGCCTTTAGGTCCTGCCCCTGGGCCCAGAACTTAACAATCCTGACTGTCCTTCACTGTGAGCTCCTTGCCTGCTCTGCGTGGCTTCCCTTTGAGTCTTTGGAATCCCCTTGGTTGTTGTCAAGTAGGAAGCCCCAACGCCCCAGTGCCTAATATTGCCCACCCACTGACCAAGCCCTGGACATGCCCTCTTGTCTCAAACTCCCATCAAGACTTATGCTGTTGGTGTTCCAGGGCCAGAGGAGAGATGCCTCCAAAAGAGCAGGATGGGAGGGCCAGCTGGCCTTTGCTGCTAAAGGCCTGAGCCTTCCTGCAGGAAGCTGTAGTGGCTCAGGATTATGGGTTTACCTGCCATGGCTTGAACACCAGGAACTCTGACCAGGGAACCTTTGGCTCTGAGAGCAGAGAGCAGGATGGCTGTCAGTAAGCAGAGACCTGAAGAACTCACCCTTGGGAGCTCCAGAGCCTGGTGGGCCAGGGGGAAATTGGACTTTGCAGTCAGTGCCTAGCCATAGGAGGTACTTTCCTGGGTATCTGCTATGAGTCAGGGCCAGACCGGGCCTAGCCCTGGAGGAGCCAGTCATGGCACTTCCTGGGCAAGGTCGGAGGGACTCAGGGATACAGAGGCAGCTCCCCTCTGGTCTCTGCTACACTGAGACACCTATAAGCACTTTTGCTGCAGTTAGGGACAGGATAAAGTAGGGCAGTCTAAGCCCCCTAGTGGGCCTCCTTCACTCCGTACCTCTTTTTCCCTTGGCAGGCCTCTAAGCACAAGAGCTCCCACTGGCTATATCATCCGGTAAGTGACTACAGGACCCCACTTGCATCTCTGCACCACCCATGCCACCCACTGACTTCTCAGCATCTTCTGGTGTCCTTGCAGGGGAGTGTTCACCAAGCCTATAGACAGCTCATCCCAACCCCAGCAGTGCTTCCCCAAGACCAATGGAGCTCTGAAAAGGTATGTTCATGGGGACACTGGCCAGCTGGCCAGCGGGAAGGTAAGAGTGTCTGCTCCAGACTCAGGGAGGGAGACCCATTCTGACTAGCTCTGGTCATGGATCGGAGAAGCACTTGAGGAGACGGGGAAGGTCAGGGCCTAAAGTGGCACCCTGCATTTGCTGACAGCATTGAGCTGTGTGCTTTAGTTGTTCTTATCCCCACTAGGCTGAGATGACATGTTATCCAAGTACCTTGGCATCAGGCAGAACCAGAGCTCCATGTGAAAGGAAAGGCTAGGGAGCTGGGGGACAGGAAGAAGACACAGGCGAGAGCACACTGGGCTGAGCCCCTGAGACTCAGCTGGGTCTGCCTATGTGTGCAGGAAGGGCTGCCTGCTCAGAGTGCCTGGCAGGGTTGAAAGCAAAGAAGAAAGACTCCCAACACCTCATGTGCCTGTTGGGCTATGTGGGCAAACACGGAGGCGAGAAGCCCCTGTGGGTGGGCACATAGAGACTTCTTGCCTTTCTAGTGCTGCTGGTCTGATGAAAGGAGCTAACCCTGGCCCTCCTCGCCCCTCTGCCTCTGGCTACAAGATGACCACTGAGGATTACAAGAAGCTGTGAGTATGCAAGATCAGGTGCAACTCAGTCCCTTCCTCCAAGCGATGATCCCAAACACTGGGCCTGCTGAGGGGAGCTGGCCACTTGTCTCTGAGCACAGCCTGGGGAGAGCCCATCCTGTTAGCCTGATACTCCCTGACAGTTGCAAATATGGCCTGGAACCCACCAGAATCTGGTGAGAAAGCCCCCACCCACCCAAATTGGATAGCCGTATGCATTGCACTTCTGGTTGCAGACAAAACAGGGAATGCAGGAAACTTCTAGGAGGAGCACATAAGTCTGGAGAAGGGTCATGACCATGGTGCTACTGTGGCTGGCTGTGTTTCCTAAGCATGACTCTGTACCCCTTTGGATCTTGGCTTTAAGTCTGGGCTCTGCTGGGGTCCTCATGACACTCAGGGTGTCACTGGCCCTGGCAGCCTGTGGGTGTCAACATTCCGTGCCTAAATGTGAACTGTTTATTAGATGTAAGTCTTTGGTGTTCCCTCTAGAGCTCCCCTTGAGGTCCCTTTCAAAGACCCTTCCTGCTTACCCAGGAAAGGGGACTCTGGACAGAGGCGTGTATTGTGTCTACGGATTCTAGGGGTCCATATCTTCTTGTTATTCATGCCTTGTCCCCATCATGCAGTGTGTGGGGCAGCTGAAACATCTTCCTAAGGAAAGAGCAGTATGTAAACTGGGACTTGATGGAAAATGAGGATTGGAATAGCATAGAGAGAGAAGAGGCATGAGCTGAGGCCCAAGGCAGTGTTCCCAATGTGTGCTGCTGCTGGTGGACATCTGGAAGCCACCTTCTGAGGTGGCAGACTGTGACAGGGACAGGGAGGAGGTGGGGGAAGAAAAACCCTAACTGCCTGTCCTTTCCCAGGGCACCCTACAATATCAGGAGCAACTCAGTATCAGGAACTGCTGAAGAGGAGGACACGCCCTTCTCTTCAGATGAGCAGAAACGGAGGTAACAGTGTCCTGAGTGAGCAGGGCAAAGGCTGGAATCTTTGCATCTTTGTGGATTGCTGAAAGAAACTGTATTGGTTGCAGTGACAAAATGTAAAACACAGGCTACCAACAGTGGCCCATGGGATATGGCAGTAGGTGCCCTGTCATGAATCTCAGAACTTCCTGCTTCAGTACCCTGTAGTGGGGCAGAACCCAGGCAATGTGACTTGAGGAAAAACACAGTTTGTAGCTTCTTTGGGACTTTATATCACTTTGTTGAGAGAATCTTGAGGAAATTGAGCCAAAGTAAGGTCATGTACTCTCTGTGTGCATGCTGTGTGTACCAAGTACCAGCAGGCCATGTGTGAATGGGAGGCAGGGCTGGGCCCCTGAGTTTTGAATGCCCTTGCCTACAAACTGAGGTCCAGCTGTGGGCCAATCCATCTTTGGCTCTGGACACACCATGGCCCTTGCTGAAGGCCCTGAAAGATTGGCAGTCTTAAGGGAACAGTCCCCTCAGGCATGAGTCCCCAGGTTTGGGTAGTGCAGTTAAAGGACCCAGGAGCTCTGGGGCTGCCTGGCACGGAATGCCTGCTCTGCTACGTGCTAGGGTATGTTCCCGGGCAAGTCATTAGATCTGGCCAGCTTCAGTTTCCTCATCTGTAAAGTGCAAAGAACATCCATACCTACTTTGCTCAGCTGGGAAAATCAATGAGCCAGTGTAGGAGTGTCAGCCTGTAGAAAACGGTGGGGCCCACACCGCACACTCCGTAAATGTGGGCAGCTCTTCCCTCAGGTTCCACATTTCCTTTGACTAGTCAGTCCTTGGAGCGGGCGCTACTTGGGCTTCTTCCCTTCACCTCCCTGGGGTGGTCCCAAGTCATGCCAAGGACATTCCAGGCTAGGCTGGCAGTTTGTCTGATTGGACACTCATCAGATGTCCTCTACCCTGTGCTGCCACAGGTCAGAAGCTGCAAGCAGTGTGGTGAGGAAGACAGCCCCCCGGGAGCACTCCTATGTCCTGTCAGCGGCCAAGAAGAGCTCTGGGTGAGTTGCACAGCAGGCAGGCCCCACAGCACAGGAGCCTAACCTGAGTCTGGCCGGGCCACCAACTGGTTCCATGCTCTGGGACTGCTCCCCTATCCTCAGGCCTCCCACATTCTTTGTAAAAGGTGAATTCAAATAATACTCTCAAGGGGCCCCCTAACTAGACCTCCCCAGATCTCTCAGGTGTGTTCTGTAGAAAGCCAAGGTAGAGCCACGGACATGGGGACAGGTAAGGTGCTGGGGACAGGAAAGAAGCTCAGGACCCTTTGGGGGAGAGTGGCCAAAATCTCATCTGGACGCAAGCTCTGTCCAATATGTTGCCTTTCTGTTCCCTTTCCAGCAGTCCTACCCAGGAGACCCAGGCCCCATTTATTGCAAAGAGGTAAGTGTCATGAAGGGAAGGCTCTGGCTTCCTGTGAGCAGGGGAGTAGAGAGAGGGAAGGTAGGAGTGCCCCACCACGATGGCTGAGTAGGCAGAGTTGTGAAAAGCTGGTGTCCATGTGACTGTGGCAGCACATGTGACCCTGGTAGCCAATGCTGTGCAAGCAGGAGCCTGGCTGAGAAAATACAGCTTGCGAGTGACTTCTCCCACCTACTGTCAGGGTGAGACTCCTGGCGCAGAAAGGAGCTGTAGTGTTCCTAAGGCCCCATGGGAATTTGGAGCAGAAGTAGCTACCAGGTTACAAAGGATTCATTGCCATCATGTCCTTCACACCTCATGAGGGACAGGTCAGTCCATAGGCTTGTTATAAGGAGTCCCTACTGGCCAGTTCAGAATCTGCTTGTCCCGATAAGCAGGATGTGGTGGCACATACCTATAATCCCAGCACTCTGGAGGCTGAGGCTGGAGGTTGCTGTGAGTCCAAGGCCAGCCTGGACTCCGTAGTGAGTTCAGGACCAGCCTGGGCTAAAGAGTGAGACCCTGTCTCAAAAAAAAAAAAAAAAAAAAAAAAAAGATTCTGCTTACCAGAACCAGGACCAGGGCCACCAAGAAAAGTTCCCTGGGAGGTGACTGATATTGAAAATAGTTCCTAAAGAGTAAACAGGTTAGAATAAAGAATAATCAAGCCATCGGTACACTCCAGTTGAGTGAGGGAGGGGTGTTAATCACTGATTGAGGGCTGCTTTTGTGGGGAGGAAAACAATGGAAGGAGAGTGGGACAATATCTGAGAAAAAGAAACTTCTGGAAAGTTGAATATTAGGGGCCTTCAGTTGGGTGGACAGGGAAAACCTTCAAGATAAGGCATCATAGCATGGCAAGAATGGAAAAACAAGGAAGAGTTAGCATGCCAAGTGTTCCAAGCAGAGCCTGAAGGTGGGGGACAGTAATACAGTAAGCAAGGTGTGGTGACAGCCGAAAGAAAGTAGCAGAGAACGGTGTGTTCTTACTGACTGTATTAGGTTCCCATAGCCGCTGTAATAATACACCGAAAACTGGTTGGTTTACAACACAGAAATTGCTTCTTTCACAGTTTTAGGGACCAGAGCCTGAGATCAAGATTGGCAGGGTTTGTTCGTTCTGGAGGCATGGAGGGAGTGAGCACTCAGGCCCCTTCCCAGTCCTTGGTGGTTGCTGGAAGTCCTTGGTGGACCTTGGATTTTCTGCATCACTCAAGTCTGTATCTCTGTGGGTTTTCACATGACCTCATCTCTGTGTGTCTGTGTGTCCAGATGTCTCTTGTCTTAGGACTTTGGTCTTGAATTTAGAACTCACCATAATCCAGTGTGACCTCATCTTATTTTGATTACATCTCCAACAACCCTATTTCCAAATAAGCTCATAATCATAGGTTCTAAGGGGACACGAATTTGGGGAGGACGTACTCTACCCAGTACACTATCCTTATGCTGAGGTGGAGTGGCTGGGCCCACCTGGGTCACCTCCTGGCCACCTTAGCTGGACATCTCTGGAAGCACATGCTTCAAAGGCTAGCCAAGAAGACCACGAATGCAGCTTCTCCTCTTGCCCACAGGGTGGAGGTGGTGGATGAGGACGGGCCTTCTGAGAGAAGTCAGGAGTCACCTGCTTTGGCACGACCTACTCCTGGCGTTAGCAGGTAATCAATCATCCATCTCTGCTGGGGCTGGTGACTGCCAGGCTTGCCTGCCATTCAGTCACTGGAGAACTTCTGTCAGGCCACCTCCCTTCCAGGCCAAAGAGTCACTATCCCAATGTGCCCAGTGGCAGGATGGGTGCCAAAATTGATAAGGACTCATTTAGTTTGATGTCCCGGGGCAGAAAGGAAGAAAACAACCTGGCCACCAGGGAGAGAGCACTTGACCCTTTCTATCTAGTACTTATCTGTGTCACCTTAACCCTTGCAGCACTGAGCTTGGTGGTAGAACAAAATCCTTAGAAAAAGTAGCCAGGCCTGGTGGTACAGCCCTCTGGGAGGCTGAGGTAGAATCACATGTTCAAACTTACTCCAGGCAACCTAGTCACTTATCAAGACCCTGTCTTAAAATTTTAAAAAAAGTGGGATGGGGATATAACTCAGTGTAAAGGTTCTAGGGTCCATTCCCAGTACCACAGGAAACAAAATAGTATCAACCTTAGATTTTGAGGACTGGTCACTGCCATAGAAATATGCCATTGTTAAGCTTATTTGTTTATGGTATGCCTATAAGTTGGCCAAGTTCAACCTGTCTAGGAAAGAAGTTCCCCAGTCCCCAGTGCTGCTCACAGCTGTCTTCTTTGCCAGTGTGTGTGGCACAGAACCAAAGGGTCTCAAAAAATGTGTATCAAGTGCTTTCCAAGTGTGCCTAGCCCCCTTCAGGGTTGGGGAGGCCAAGTGGGTGCCAAGGGCTGGCCCTGCCCTGTGAGCTAATCAGACAGTCTCTTAGTGGCCTGGTGAGCCACGCCTGCTGACCAGGGAGGATCGGGCAGTGCGGTGACAGGGAAGAGGAACACTTAATGCTGCTGAGCTCTCTGCAGGCAGGGCCATGATTTGCCCTCATTTCTGAGTGTCTGGGAAGACAAAGGTACTCTCTTGTCTGTGGGTGAAGAGTCATCAGTACCTCCTTGTACTTTGTAATGAATGGTGCTAAGTCCTACAGGGAGCGCCACCACCCTGTGGATGCTGTTGATAGCACCTGCCTGGATTGAGAGCTTTGTCCAAACCCAGATCTTCTAAGAGCTGAATCTCCATGGCACCCTGAAAGAACCTTGAGGCCAGGAGTGGGTGTCCCTACGGGTGACTTCGTAGGCCACCAGGGCCTATTCTAACTCTTCTGATGCCATCTCAGCTCCCAAACTTGAACTCCACAACCACTTGTAGATATGTGCCCACCATCACCTTGATCATCTCTGTCTGACTGTCCCCATAAGAACTTCTATCCATAAGAACCTTTGAAGACTTATAAAGGAAGGTTTCAGAGCTCTTTACAAGGCAGTATACAGGGTGCTTGGTAATTGATGTGATATGGGGATTACTGCTATCATAGGTTGGTGCTTCAATACTTCCTTGGCCCTCTACCTCATCAAACCAGAAACTTGTTTCCTCACAGTTCTGGAGCCTAGATGTCTAGGATCAAGGTATGGGCAGAGCTGGTTTCTCCCAAGGCCTCTGTTCTTAGCTTGTAGGTGGTCATTTTTTCCCAGAGTCTTTAAATGACTCTCTCTCATGGCTCTGTGTGTGTGCATGAATGTACACATGTATGTGTTCTAGCGCCTCTTTTTGTGAAGACATGAGTTACACTGGATTCAGTCCCATCCAGTGACCTCAGTTTAAATTCTTTTGGCTGTTTAATACCCATCATTTGGCTGCATTAGCAAGACGGCTGTCTTACTTTGCTAAGGCTCTCAGAACAAAGTATCACATTTAAATTTTTTTTGAGACAGATTCTCACTCTGTAGTGAGTCCTGAACTCACTGTGTAGTCCAGGCTGGCCTTGAACTCGTGACATTTCTCTTGCCTCAGCTTCCTGATTGCTGGGATTACTGGTGTGAGCCACCATGCTCAACTTATATGGTGCTGGGCAATTGAATTGAGGGCCTTGCGCTTGCTAGGCAAGTGCTCTAACGACTGACCTACATCCCCAGCCTTCACAAATTGGATTAGCAAGTTCTTGAAGGGTTGGAAATTGGGATAGATGAAGAGCCTGAGTGCTCAGCCTGGAAAGGAACAAACTCAAGTCACTATCACTGTCTTCAGATCTCTGAAGAGCTGTTAAAAGGAGGAACAAAGCTCTGTTGCCTGAATGGGTTCTGGGAAAGGAAGGTAGGACCAATTTATGGAACGTTCTGGATACCAGGGCCATCCCCATCAGGAAGAAAGGAAGGAAGGAAGGAAGGAAGGAAGGAAGGAAGGAAGGAAGGAAGTAAAAAGGAAGTTGTCCCCTCCTCAGACTGTGTAGTAAGGGCTGCTCTGTAAAGCTGGAGATGGGTTCCAACTCCCAGCAGGAGGCTCAGTTTGATGCTTCAGACAGTTCTTTCTTCAGATTTGCTGTTGTAAAATATTTGAAATCCATGTTGGCTGCTTCCCGGTGAGCTGCCGGGAAGTCTTCTTCTGTGTTCTCACCCCGTCAGGCACTGTAGTGGGCCAGGCGACCATCACCAGTTCGCCTACATCCAGCTCCTTTCTCTCTGAGAAGCCGAGCCAGTGGGGAACAGGGATTCAGTCAAACTCCGAGTCCTGAAGCACTGGATTATATGACCGAGTGGGAGAGGGAAATGTCATCATGGTTCTGTCCCCAA
Source organism: Ctenodactylus gundi (assembly GCA_004027205.1). Lineage (NCBI taxonomy): Eukaryota > Metazoa > Chordata > Mammalia > Rodentia > Ctenodactylidae > Ctenodactylus > Ctenodactylus gundi. The sequence continues at coordinate 1,244 of PVKB01006898.1, read as the reverse complement.
GGCACAGCCCTGCAGAGGCTGAAGTCCAAAGGTCAACTCCTCATGATTCCAGCCCCTCTTCCACATCCCCAGGCCTGCTTTCTTCCCCATCCCTGCGCAGATCACACTTCCTTGGCCTTCTGCCTCATCAAGCTAGGACCTTCTGGGTCCTAGACCTAAACTGTGCCCTTAGAATGCTGCCTGTCGGTGTAAATGGGGAGCAGCAAGTAAGAGCAGAGCTTTTGGCACAGAGCATAATCCTGGCTTTTCTCCATCTTGGCTATATGACCATAAGCAAGCCTTTTTACCTTTCTGTGTTTCAGTTTTCTCATGTGTAGGATAGAGAGAGCAATGAGACTGGGTTCTCACGGCACAAAATACTTAGTGCAATGCCTGGTCCGGATCTTACTGCGCTCCTGTGGACAGCTTTGCTAATCTGTAGGGCCCTGCTTCAAATGCAGAGAGAACCCAATGTCGTCACCTACTGGGGGAAATGCAACAAAGAATGGTGCAAAGGAAGCCCCCTAGCCCCTCCTCCTCCTACCCTCTCACCCACTCCCATCCCACCTTCTGACAGGCTGAGTCATGAGTTACTGTCACTCCCATTCTGCGAGTGGTTAGGGCCACATTGAAGGTTAACTGATCAGTCTGGGGCCTTGGACTTCAGAAGACGTCTGCTTGTGTTCCCTGCTGCTTTCTAAGGGTATGCTGCCTTCCAGAGTGTCCCTGGCTTCCAGTAGCTCTCCACAAACTTTAAAATTACAAATTGAACTAGAAATGCTTATGATTGAGGCTCTGGGGTAGGGGCTGCAGGGGACGAGAGGCTGGAAGGCCCCTGTACTTCTTGCCGGAACAAGATACGAGAAACTGGTTGGCTTGAAACAACAGAAATCCCCTTCTCACAATTCTGGAGGCTGTGAGTCTGAGATCCTGGGGTCTCAGCATCGTGTTCCATCTGCAGGTTCTGGGCATAATCTGCTCCAGGTTTTTCTTTTGGCTTTTCTTGTTGCCTATCCTTGGCTTTCCCTTCATATCTCTGCCTGTGCCTTCACCTGGACTTCACCCCAGACTCTCTGTCTCCAAACCTTCATTTTGTAGGAACTTACTCAGTCTTTCGTGGTGCCAGCAAGGCCGGCTTCAGTGAGTGCAAGAGTGAGGTAGAGTAAAGCGAGTCGGTGGCCCTTTTCCTCGGGGACCCCACGTCCCCTGGAGCACAGAACGCCAGAACTCCTTGCAGGGGCAGCCGATGGAGGGGCCTTCTCACT
>PVKB01006897.1:26860-48876 GCA_004027205.1 Ctenodactylus gundi | reverse complement strand
GTGGGGAAATAGGGTTTGTTAATGCCCCACTCACCAGTACAGAGGTGAGAAACTTCAAAAGAGAAATGAAGCCTCTGCTAGAAGACCCCCTGGGTTTGGCGGAACAAATTGATCAATTTCTAGGCCCTAATTTATACACCTGGGTTGAATTAATGTCTGTTATGAGCATCCTGTTCACGGGGGAGGAAAGGGGCATGATCCGAAGGGCAGCAATCACTATTTGGGAGAGGGAACACCCCCCAGGCAGGGGGCCAACCAGCTGAGAGGAAATTCCCTAAGGAGGATCCTGGCTGGGATTAACCCTGGGGATAGGGCCCAAATGCGGGAGCTCAGAGAGTTAATAATAAGAGGGATTAGAGAGTCAGCTCCAAGGGTCCAAAACATAGCTAAGGCCTTTGAGATACACCAAGAGAAAGAGGAAACTCCAACAGCCTTCCTACAGCGACTCGGAGACCAGATGAGAAAATATTCAGGTCTAGATCCAGAGGATCCGGTAGGGGGAAGTCTTCTAAAAGTTAACTTTGTAACTAAGAGTTGGCCAGATAATGCGAAAAAACTACAAAAGTTGGAGGGGTGGAATGAAAAGTCTATGGAAGAACTCTTAAGGGAGGCTCAGAAAGTGTCTGTGGGAAGAGACACGAGGCTCATGGTTGCCACTGTGGAAAAAGTAGCTGAGAGCAGAGGGGACTGAGTACCCCGGAGAACACTGGACAATCGGGTAGAAAAAAGTAAGGCTGGAATAGGGCTACAGGGGGAGAAGAGATGCTATAAATGTAGGAAGCTGGGCCACCTTAAGAGAAACTGCCCCCTGTGGAGGAGGGAGGAAGAAGTGAATACCCTTATGGCTCTTGATGAAGAATAGGGATGTCAGGGTTCCCCAAAATCAAGTCCCACCAGGAGCCCTTGATAAACTTAAAGGTGGGACCTGAAGAGGAAGAATCGACATTTTTAGTGGACACAGGAGCTAGTAAGTCCTCCTTAATATTTAAACCACGACAAACTAGACTTCTGCCAGAGAGACTCCAGGTAATAGGAGTAAAGGGAGAACATGAAAATTAAATATGAAACCGAGGCAATAGAGGGGTCTTTCCTGTATCTCCCTGAAGCAGGAATTAATCTCTTGGGGGAGGGATCTCATTATAAAGCTAGGACTAAATTTTGAGATTATGGATGGCCAGATTAAAATACGCATGGCATACTTAATGGAAGAGGAGGAAAGCTTAATAAATCCTGATGTTTGGGCAAAGGATGGGAATCAGGGAAAATTACAGATTCCTCCCATAAAGGTCAACTTAAAACAATCAGGGGAAAAAGTCTGCAGGAAACAGTATCCCATCCCAATTGCGGTTAAAAGGGGCCTCCAACCTATAATTGAGAGCCTGATTAAAGATAGGCTGTTGGAACCCTGTATGTCACCGTGTAATACTCCGATTCTTCCTGTTAAAAAGTCAGATGGGTCATACAGACTAGTTCAGGACTTGAGAGTTATTAATCAAATAGTACAAAGCAGGCATCCAGTGGTTCCAAACCCATATACTCTCTTTAGTAAGAATCATGCAGACCACAGATGGTTTAGTGTAATAGATTTGAAGGATGCTTTCTGGGCTTGTCCGTTGGATCCAGAAAGCAGAGACCTCTTTGCCTTCGAATGGCAAAATCCAATAAACGGGAGGAAACAATATCGGTGGATGGTGCTTCTGCAGGGATTCAGTGAAGCCCCTAACCTATTTGGTCATATACTAGAATCTATATTGGAGGAGTTCACCCCTACCCCAGGTACTAATCTTTTACAATATGTCGATGATTTATTGATATCAGATGAAACTAAACCTCAGGTTTCGAGGGCTACAGTGAATTTGCTAAATTTCTTGGGCCAAAAGGGGTTATGCATCTCAAAAAGTAAGTTACAATTTACTGAGAAAGAAGTTAAATATCTAGGTCATCTTATTAGTGAGGGGAGACGGAGGATTAATCCAGAGAGGATCAAGGGAATTATTATCCTAGACCAAAGACAAAAAGGGAATTCCGAAAATTTTTAGGGATGGTGTGTTATTGTAGACTCTGGATTGACTCTTATGCTCATAAAACTAAAAGTCTTTATCTTAAGCTGCTAAAGGAAGAGCCAGACCCCCTCCAATGGACCACGGAAGAAGCTGATCTGCTGGAAGAACTTAGACAGTCTCTAATCACGGCTCCGGTTTTAGCACTCCCATCTCTTGAGAAACCCTTGCACCTGTTTGTGGCAGTGGACCGAGGTACAGCAGTTGGGGTACTCACCCAGGATTGGGGGGGCAGTCAGTTGCATTTTTGTCAAAATTATTAGATCCAGTTTCAAGGGGCTGGCCTGAATGTGTACAAGCGATAGCAGCCACCACCTTATTGGTAGAGGAAAGCAGAAAACTGACTTTTGGGAGTGGCCTTAAGGCGAGTACCCCCGACCAGGTCCGAGCTATTCTAAATCAAAAAGCCAAGCGCTGGTTGACAAACTCACGAATTCTAAAATATGAAGCAATACTGTTGGAAAAGGATGATTTAGTTCTGACTACTGATGCTTGCTTAAATCCAGCTAGCTTTCTAACATCAGAAACAACAGGTGATCCTCAGGAGATAGATCATAATTGCCTGGATATTGTAGAATATCACACTAAGGTCCGACAAGACTTAAGTGAGATGCCACTCCCAGGAGGGGCCGCACTGTTTGTGGATGGCTCTTCCCGAGTGTTAAAAGGCAAAAGGCATAATGGATATGCGGTGGTAGATGGGGGGAAATTTGACTGTTATAGAAAAAGGGATGTTGCCTAACAAATAGTCAGCTCAGTCTTGTGAACTCTTTGCCCTTAATGAGGCTTTAAAGCTGCTCACTGACACTGAGGGGACTATTTATACAGATTCAAGATACGCCTTTGGAGTAGTCCACACCTTTGGAAAGATATGGAATGAGAGGGGTCTGATAAACAGCCAAGGGAAAGAATTAGCCCATGAAGGTTTAATTAAGGAAGTTTTACAAAGTCTCCTCTTGCCTGCAGAAATAGCCGTTACCCACATAAATGGACATCAAAAAGGAAGCTCTTTTGAGGCTGTGGGAAACAGGCTGGCAGACGAGGCCGCCAAGGGGGCCTCCCTGGAAGATGAGATCAAGGTCCCCAGTCTCATCCCAGCTATACCTGAGGCCATTCCTAAGCCTGTGTTCACAGCAGATGAAATAAGAAGGATGAAGGAAATAGGTGCTTCTCAGGACAAAGAGGGAAACTGGGTCCTGCCTGATGGCAGGAAGATGCTTAGCAAACCTGTTATGAGAGAACTAATGTCAATGTTACACTGGGGAGGTCACTAGGGAGCACAGGCTATGGGAGATACACTGTTAAAGGTCTATGGGTGTATGGGTATCTATACTCTAGCCAAGCAGGTTTGTAGGAGTTGCATTATCTGCCAAAAGATTAATAAAAAAAACTTTGAGAAAACAAGCTCAAGGGGGAAGACCCCCAGGGCTGAGGCCCTTTCAGAGTATCCAGGTGGACTTCACGGAAATGCCAAAGGTGGGTAGGCTAAAACATCTATTGGTTATAGTTGATCATCTAACTGGATGGGTAGAAGCTTATCCTGTAGTAAATGCCACTGCCGGAACTGTGATTCGGGTGATATTGGAGCATATTATCTTCAGATTTGGTCTGATTGAACATGTGGACTCTGATAATGGTAGTCATTTCACATCAACAGTGTTACAGGGTATTATGAAAGCACTACAGATTAAGTGGGACTTTCATGCCCCATGGCATCCCCCCTCTTCCAGAAAGGTAGAAAGAATGAATCAGACTCTTAAAGGACACATTGCTAAACTAATTACAAAAACTAAATTGCCTTGGACTAAATGCCTTCCCATAGCTCTCCTTAGAATTAGGACAATGCCTAGAAAGGACCTAGGGTTATCAGCCTATGAGATGCTGTATGGATTGCCATACCTGGGTGCATCTTCAGACCTCCCCACCATGGAGACTAAGGACAAATTTCTCAGGGAATGTGTGTTATCTATCTCTTCCACTTTGTCTTCCTTAAGGCTAAAGGGACTTCTCGCCCAAACACCTCCTCTTGAATTCACAGCACATCACTTCCAGCCTGGTGACCTGGTGCTAATCAAGATTTGGAAAGGAGATAAATTCAAACCTAGCTGGGATGGGCCCTACCAGGTGCTTCTAACCACAGAGACAGCTGTACGAACGGCAGAAAAAGGCTGGACTCATTACACTCGAGTTAAAGGCGTCCGGCCTACCAGCCAAGAAAAACAATGGACATCAAGCGTGCATCTCAGTGGCATAAAGCTAACACTAAAGAGGTCATAATACTACTCATAGGCCTTATGAGGGCTGTGAATTGCATTTTTACAAATGTTACAAAGACCGGTCCTATGGTTTCCTTTGACATTCAGTTTGATGTTAGTCTGGTTGTGCCATGTGAAAATGTAACTAACTACGGGTTACAAAATATTAATAAGATAAATATCAAGGGCTTACAACAACAAGTTATAGGGAAAAGGGTTGCATACAAAAACCTGGGTGCCCGGTTGGAATGGAGCAAATATTCTGTGCACACTCTTAATAAGAGCACCTGTTCCGCAGGCGTGACAGGATGGCCAGAGGCTTAAGTCACCCTGTTTCCCATTGAAGGGACCCCAGACTCCTTGGGCATAGAATATGTGATCTCTCTCTTACAGGACAATGAGGCCTGGGGTAATGCATCCTGCTGGATGCTGCCACTGCAGTTCCCAGATGATAAGGGACTAAGGCAGAGGACACCGGAAGTCATCGGACCCTCACTCCCTGACACTAACTATACCTCATGCCTCTCCAGGCAGGAGGGACAGTTAAAGTTCATGGGAATCATGTCTCGACGTGATAAAGGCCTGTCCTTTGAGGAATCAAACAACCAGTCTGCTCTGACTGGGGCCCAAACAAATGTCTGGTGGTACTGTAGGAGGGCACTGCTTGAGAACCTCATGTCTGACTGGAATGAGACCTACACTTTGGTCTAATTGGCTGTCCATTCCATTCTGGCACACAGGCCTCAGCAGCCTTTCCAGGCCTCAGCTCTTTTTTGGAATAAAAAAATTTTTGTAATCCTTAATAGATCTTCTAGCCCCAGAAATTTTCCTAAGAATAGGCTCAATATGGCTGAGAAAAATCTAGACTGGATAAATGATGTCTTCTATAACCAACAGAAGACTATTAATCACAATAGGGATGTCATCAGAAACGTATTTAAACAATTAGATACAACCAGTAGGATGACAAGGAAAACAAACAGGTTAATGTACAAGATCCTAGCCAAGAGGAGGGGAATTTATGCCGTGTTGGATGGGCAGTACTGGCTTAAGGAGGTGAGGGAAGTAATGGCTTCTGCCTTATCTCTCCTCGTCATAATGGCTGGAGGACTAATAATAGCTGGGTTATTACACTATTTTCTGTATCAAGGGCCTAATTCAAGGGCTTATAAAAATGATTTTAAAGGGACAAACCCTTGAATCACGCCAAAAGGGGAACCTGACTCTCACTAACCGGTCGCAGCCTAATCCTGATAAAATAAGTTACGATATGTCGAAAAAATTTGAGAGTCACCTAGCTCTTACCATGTTAAAGGGATTTGAGAGACAACTAAGTCTTAAGAGTAAATGAAAATGTGCCAAATAGTTGAAAAAGAAAAGGGGGGAATTGTGAGCGTCACCTAGCGGCAACGATGGCACATTGTTCAAGATGGCAGATCTTTACATTTTCGCACCATACCGGGTCAGGTGACCAGACAGAGGCAGGAAGGAGGGAGGAGGGATTAGGATGTGACATTGTGATAAACTTGCCCTTGAGTAATGACGTTGTGATGAACCTGGCCCTGAGCCAATGCCTTAGACCTTCCCGGGAAGGCTGTGAATCCCTCCAATGGGAAATGGCAGGGGGAGGGCCTTGCGAGCTAGGGATATAGGTCCCTCCTGACCATGCTTTTGGTGTGTCTTCCTCCACTTGCACGTGGGAAGGACACCCTTTTGCAAAAGAAAATTAAAGCCTCATACCCTGTCGTCCATGCCTCCCAAGTCCATCCTTTGTTTGGACAGGAAGATTTCTACATGCCGTTTCTAACAATTATAAAGCTGGTGACTTAAATGATAACATTTATGTACTCTCATAAAAATGTTTTTATGATGGTTTACCGTATTTTCATAATCTTAGGTATTAGTGAAAATACTGGTACAAATGTATGGCAACTTTTACTAATGATCTAGTTGATTATCACTACTTTAAAGGCAAAAAAAGCCATTTATCTTTTTTGCTTACCTATAAAATGACACTTCTGGGCTGGAGGAATGGTTCAGCACTTAAAGTGCTTGCCTAGCAAGCACTAAGTACCCTAGTTCGATTCCCCAGTACCACATAAACTGGGCGTGGTGGCACACACCTGTAATCCCAGTACTTGGGAGGCTGATACAGGAGGATTGCCATGAGTTCAAGGCCAGCCTGGGCTCCAAAGTGAGTTCAGCACCAGCCTGGACCACAGAGTGAGACCCTGTCTCAAAAATAAATAAATAAATAATACAATAAAATAAAATGACACTTCTTTAAACTCATAGCCACTGTTGCACAGCCTTGAGTCTTGCCTTTACAATGGATAACTACTACTCCAAAATGGGTTAAACAGTGGCCTTTAACAAGAAAAAGCTCAAAGATTGGCAAATGGCATTTTCTTATGGATCTCAGAGAAATAAATAAATGGATTAAACCTATGGGTCCTCTTCAGCCTGGGCTGCCTTTGCCTTCTATGATCCCTGAAGGCTGGGCTGTTTTAGTAATTGATTTTAAAATATTGTTTCTTTCCTATACCATTACAAGAATAGGATAAAGAAAAATTTGCTTTTACCATTCCTGAATATAATAATTGACGGCCAGTTGCTAGATATCAATGAAAAGTTCTTCTTCCTCAAGAGATGCTTAATAGTCCTACCTTACGTCAAGAGTTTGTTGACAGGGCATAACAACCTATGAGGATAAAATATTCAAATCTTATTCTTTATCATTACATTGCCCGGGCCTGCCAGGCAGGTCAACGGGAACCTAGAGGAGGGGGCGTGCGAATGAGGGAGACAAGAGAGACACAAAGGAAGGAGACAAGACAGGCTTTCTGATCAAGTCTTATTTATTGCACGTTAGGACAACGTATATAAGGAGAATAGTATGGGAGAGGTAATTTGCATAAACACGATTGCTATGGCCACCAAACCGCAAGACATTCTGATTTCTTATCTGCTAATCTGTGCTAAAGTATTTAAAAGAATTCCCCAGAAAAAGATAGGCAAAGGTCACATTAGTTTAAGCAGACAGTCCTTGGAGAAACTGGGCGTTTCAGAGTGACGGGGTGTTGGCTGCTCTCTTGTCAGCAGCACCAAGTATGGTAGACTTGAGCCAAGATGGAGTTGCTTATGTCTCAGGTCTGGGGCCTCTAATACAGATGTCTCCCAACATTACATGGATGGTATTTTACTGGCTGCTCCAAATGTTCACCTCCGGGATCTTTTTTTATCAGGAACTACAACAACAATTACAAAAATTATCATTTATACATAGTGTTGGACCCAAAAGTCCTGCCGGCGAAGGTCACCCCAAGAAGACCACTCAGACGACTCGGTTGATGCAAAAGCAGGAGGAAGGTTTATTAACAGATGCGTCTGGGTCCCTCAGCCTCGGGAAGGTGAAGGACCCCGAGTGGCTGTTACAGGCTGTTTTTAAGCTTGAAAACCGAAGGTGAAGGGAGGGGTTGGCAGGGGTTGGAGGGTCGTTCTATGATTGGCTTATTTAAAAGGTACAGTTTGTCTATTGGTCTACACTTAGGTGCCGGGATGGGGTATGCTATGGGTCAATATCTTGGTTAACATCTGGGTCTTGCAACAGGTGCTGCCGGCCCCTGTGCTATCTAGGTGCTGTTAGCCTCAGTTCCGGGAACTGGGGCGTTGCTGGGAAGTACTTAACATTCTCGGAATTCTCGGAATTGTTTGTTCAGGTCCTTTCGTGATGGGGTTTGGGTGGGGGGAGAAGGGGTAGGGGAACGGGAGTTCAACATTTGGAGGCACAGTTTTTCAATAGCCCTTGCCCCCTTTCTCATATTTAAGATATCATGTAGAACAAAGGGTTATTAGATCTCAAAAATTCAAATTCATAGAGATAATCTTAATAAACTTAATGTTTTTCAAAAATTGTTAAGAGATATTAATTGGATCCAACCTACTCTAGGTATCCCTACTAATCAACTTCAACATCTCTTCACTACTTTAGAGGGAGTTCCTCGATTAGATAGCTCAAGAGCTTTGTCCCCAGAAGCTATAAAAAAACCCTACAATTTGTTGAGGAGCGTTTAAATTCTGCCTTTGTATCTCATATAAATCCTAAATTGCCTTTATACTTTTATGTATTCCATACTTCCCACTGCCCTGCAGGTTTTATAGGACAAAAAGATAGATTGATGGAGTAGATATTTTTACCTAAGTGCCAGTCCAAGTGATTGGTTACTTATCTAGATAAGGTTGCCTCATTAATTTACAAGGGAAGGCATCACATATGACAATTACAGGGTAGAGATTCTGAGGTTATAATAACTCAATTAAGTTCTTCACAGACTCAAAAACTATTTGAAATGTCAGAATCTTGGCAAGTTGCTTGTGCTGACTATCTAGGTCAGTTTAAAAATCACTATATTCCTTCAAAATTATTTTCTTTTTAAAAAATGCATAGTATTCTTTCTGTTTCAATAATAGCTCAATTCCCTGTTCAGGGCCCCCTGCCTTTTTCACTGACGCCTCTATACGTGGACGTTATGGATACTGGGGAACTAAAGGTTCTTGGGTGGAGACTTATTCCCAAATGTCAGTTCAACAAGGAGAACTTATGGCTGTTTGTTTACTATTAAGAGACTTTCCTTCTATACCTCTAAATGCTGTTAGTGATTCTCAATATACTGTTCTGACGGTTACTCTAATGTATCAAGTTACCTTGCCTCTCTTCCCTAAGTGCCCAGGCCCGCCAGGCAGGACAACGGGAACCTAGAGGAGGGGGCGTGCGAATGAGGGAGACAAGAGAGACACAAAGGAAGGAGACAAGACAGGCTTTCTGATCAAGTCTCGTTTATTGCAGGTTAGGACAACGTATATAAGGAGAATAGTATGGGGGAGGTAATTTGCATAAGCACGATTGCTATGGTCACTAAACTGCAAGACATTCTGATTTCTTATCTGCTAATCTATGCTAAAATATTTAATAGAATGCTCCAGAAAAAGAAAGGCAATGGTCACGTTAGTTTAAGAAGAGTTCTCTGAAAACCGGGCATTTCAGAGTGACAGGGTGCTGGCTGCTCTCTCTTCAGCAGCACCAAGTATGGTAGACTTGAGCCAAGATGGCGTTGCTTATGTTCCAGTTCTGGGGCCTTTAACACAGATGGTTTCCAACACCTAAGACACCTATTCGATATCTTTTCCACTCTCTTTTCATTTCTCACTTCAATGACATATCCACTATTTATTACTCATATTCAAGCTCATTCTAATCTTCCCAGACCCTTGTCAAAAGGAAATCACACAATTGATCAGTTATTAGTCGGTAATGTTGAGTTGGCCTCTCATAAACATACTTTACAACTCACAAGGTTTACAACTCAAGTATCATATTACTTGCCAACAGGCTCGAAAAATTGTTTGACCATGTCCCTCCTGTGCTCCCTTTAATCTTCCTTTACAACCTGCAGGTGTAAATCCTTGAGGCACTTCTACTAATTAGATGGATGTAACTCATTATTCTCTTTTTAACAAACTAAAATATATTCATCATACTATTGATACATTCTCTCATTTCCAATGGGTTTCAGCCCTTAGTTCTACAAAAGCTGATGCAGCTATCACACATTACTTCAGTGTTTTTCTATTATGGGAGTGACACAACAATTAAAAACTGATAATGCTCCTAGCTGTACTTCACAAAAATTTCAATCTTTTCTTCATACTTTTAATATTAAACCTTACTGGTATTCCTTTTAACAGTCAAAGACAAACTATAATTAAATGAGCTACTCGGACTTTAAAATTACAATTAAAAAAACAAAAAGGGGGAATATCAGGTATAGTAGATAATCCATGAAATATTTTAAATAGAACTTTACATACTTTAAATTTTTTAAATATTTGGAGTGGCACTACAGAGTCCTCAGCTGAATGTCACTTTTTGAAGGAAAAAATACAAAACTTGAAGATTCCAATATATTATAAAACCATGGATGGTAAGTGGGTAAAAGGAGAAATGTTACAAGGGGGCCGAGGTTATGCTCCTATCTCCACAGAAAACGGATCTGAGTGGATTCCTACTCATTGCATATAACTCAAAAATAGCAAAACGAAGTTGAAATGAAGATATCCTCCAGATGTTCTAGAACCTGTCTACTCACTGATTTTTTTACTTATGACACCTGTAAGGCAGACTCGCCTAGCTGTGACCAACTTAAGAAACTTACTCAGCTGGCTGAAAACACCCTGCAACAGGCAGGACAACCCCAAAACCCTAGCACCCCGCTGCTAGCTATGCTGGCAGTAGTCACCTGCCAGGTGAGTGGGGAAATGACTCATAACCACAGCTATTGGGCCTATGTACCAAATCCTCCTTTGTTACAAATAGCTTCATGGCAAGGCCCATAAATACCAATCTTTACAAATGATTCCTCTTGGATGCCACCTCCTTTTCTTGATTATATACCCAATGACTCCATAGCTAATATTAATGGTTCTTATGCTACTGGAGGGGAGGGACAACCTATATGTATAGGTAATGAATCTCACTGTTTGCAACCTAAATATGAAGCTTGGGGTCTTGTATACAACCATTCTCATTTTGTTCAACACACTATTCTATTTGCTGCACAAAGTTTTAATATATCAAGTAATGATATCCCTGATAGTTCCTCCACTTTACCTTTGTGTTCTATACCAAATGTGGGTCCTGAGTTACAACATATAGTATGGACTCGATGCAGAGGGCAAGTCCCCCATGTTGCTATAAATAACTCTGATCTTATTGTCACTGATTGGAGCCCTCATGGGGACTTAAGGACAAAATTTTCTAACATGACACTTCGATGGCATCACCATGGTGGCTTTCTTGCCACTGATGGTAATGAAACCTTGGTCTGGTGTGAGTGGGGCCTCTCGCCTCCTTTATTACATAGAAAAGGTCATTCAACAGTCCAAGGACATCTTTGGAAGTTATCTGCAGCCCTAACACCAGTACAAGTCTGGGCCAGTAATGTCTTTAAATATCAATAACATTGCAGCTCCTTTCCATGTACAGCTAAATAATAATGCCACTTACTATATTACTGCCTGTGTAAAAGCCCCATATGTCTTAATCAAGGGATATTTGCAGTGGAATTCCTCTACTGGAATTCTCAACTGCACAAGTAAATGTTCTCTTTTCCATTGTATTAATTCATCTATGAGTTTTAATATGTCCTATGAAAGTATCTACCTTTTGAAAGCCCACCGTGAGCTGTGAATTCCTGTTAACCTTACTTGCCCGCCATCGGAATGATTTGTCTACTGCTTATCAACTATTTCATTACCTAATGAAGCACTCTCGACACAAGAGATTGGTGAGACTGGTTCTTGCTATTATCTTTGGACTGGCTGGAATTGCTGTGACAGCTGCCACTGCAGGACTGGCATTAAATCAGAACCTACAAACTTTATACGCCAAAGGCATAAAGACTCACATGATCTATGGCAGTGTCAACATGCCATTGATGGACAAATGGCCGAGGACATTCGGGACTTACAACATACATATTTTGGTTGAGAGATCAATTGTCTTTGTTATCTACCAAAGTTCAGTTAAGATATGATTGGAACGCTATGGATATTTTTATTACACCTGTACTCTTTAATGTATCCTCTGGGTGGAATCATGTAAAAAGATTGTTAATTTGGTATAATAATTTAACAGCAGAGATAGAGGAGTTAAAAAGATGTATAGAGAACACTTTCAGCAGGGAATTGCCTGAGTTAGAAAAAGGCGAGATATTTCAGGGAATTGTTGAAAAGTTACAGCAGCTAAATCCTTTTCCAACTTTGAAGACCTTTTTGACTTCCACTGACATTAATTTGTTTATTATTCTCTTTGTCTCTTTTCTGTTCTTTTTAGTCCTCAGAAAATGGCTCATCCAAAGAAGGTCAGCAATAGATAGACACCTCGATTCACAAGTTTTCCAACAACAACTTGCTAGCACTCTAACTCTATAGTAAAACAAAAAGGGAGAGATGAAGGAAACCAAGAAATAAAGACACAGACAACCAAAACTTAAATATAAGGATGTAAACTAGTCTGGAGTTTGACTCTGTTCTCACAACGGAGACAGATGATATCTTTGTCTTGCCCCCTGAGATTAAGAGCCCCTGCCTGCAAACAGGATGGGCTCTGGGTCTCAGACAATCCTTACCTTGCCACCCAAGATGAGCCACTGCCTGCACACAGGAGGGGCTGGAGGTCTCTTACAAATGAGGGTCTCTCTTGGATTGTGGCAAACAAATGCAAGCCGACTTTGGCAGACCTTGAGACTCCTTGACTAGATAACAAAGCTAGATGGTCTAAAAAGAGATGTAAGACAGAATTAAGAGAGGGGGTTGGGATAGGGACCTATAAAAATAAAGAGCACAGTCTCTCCTTGCTGCAGTCTTCCCCTATGTGTGTGTGTGTGTGTGTGTGTGTGTGTGTGTGTGTGTGTGTGTGTCTTTGTCTGTACCTTTTTGTTCATTCCTTCCTTCTAGGACAAGTGGACCGTAACAAAGTGGGCTTCATCCCTGAGATACAAGGCGGGTTCAACATATATAAATCAATAAATATAATACACCATATCAAGAAGAGCGAAAACAAAAACCACAGGATCATTTCTATTGATGCAGAAAAAGCCTTTGACAAAATCCAGCACCATTTCACAATAAAAACACTGAGAAAAATAGGTATAGAAGGGCCCTACCTAAAACTCATAGAAGCCATGTATACTAAACCTACAGCAAATACAGTAAATGGAGAAAAATTGAAATCATTCCCTCTCAAATCAGAAACAATACAAAGCTGCCCACTTTCACCATTCTCATTGAACATAATCCTTGAAACACTTCCCATAGCAATCAGACAAGAAAATGAAATGAAGGGAATCTGCATTGGAAAGGAGGAGGTCAAACTCTCTTTATTTGCAGATGATATGATTATCTACATGGAAGACCCCAAAAATTCCACTATGACACTCCTGGAAATAATAAAAATAACGTAGCCAAGTCACAGGCTACAAAATTAACACTAAAATATCAATAGCTTTTCTTTACACTAACAATGAACTTATTGAAAAGAAACTCAGAAAAAAATTCCATTCTCAATGGCTCAGTGAAAAATTAAATATCTAGGAGTATACCTAGGAAGTGAAGGACCTATATAAAGAAAACTACATTACATTGATGAAATAAGTTATAGGAGACAATATAAAATGGAAAGGCATCTATTCTGGGATAGACAAAATAAATATAGTCAAAATGATTATGCTGTCGAAACTGATATACAGATTCAATGCAATTCCTATCAAAATACCTACAAGTTCCTTCAAAGAACTTGAAACAACAGTTCTTAAATTCATATGGAACCAAAAGAGACCAAGAATAGCCAAAGCAATGCTGAGCAACAAGACCATAGCAGGAGGCATTACAATACCAGAAATCAGGCTGTACTATAAAGCAATAGTTGTAAAAACAATTTGGTACTGGCACAAGAACAGACAGATCAGTGGAAAAGAATTGAAGATGCAGAGACAACCCCAAACACTCTCAATTACTTAATCTTCAGCAAAAGAGCCAAATGTATACACTGGAAAAAGGACAGCTTGTTCAACAAATGGTGCTGGGAAAACTGGTCATCCACGTGCAAAAGAAAAGAATGAAATTAGTCACACACTTATCACCATGCACCAAAGTCAAATCAACGTGGATCAAAGACCTAGACATTAAAAGTGACACACTGAACCTTCTAGAACACAAATTAGGCAAATATCTAAAAGACACAGGGGTAGGCAAACACTTCCTTGACAAGACACCAAAAGCAAACAAAATTATCCCCATTATTAAGAAATGGGATCTTGTCAAATTAAAATGTTTCTGCACAGCAAAGGAAACTGTCAACATTGTAAAAAGAGAACCAACAGACTGGGAAAAAATATTCACCACCAACAACTCAGATAGGAAGCTCATAACTAGAATACACAGGAGCTGAAGAAAAGTAAGCCCACCAAATTAAAGGATCCTATTGAAAAGTGGGCAAATGAAGAGGCAGTTCACTCACGAAGAAGTACAAGTGGCCAATAGATACATGAAAAGATGTTCGACATCCCTAGCCATAAGAGAGATGCAAATCAAAACAACACTAAGATACCATCTCACTCCAGAGAGAATGGCCTGTATGAACAAGTCAAATAGTAATCGTGCTGGTGAGGCTGTGGGGAGAAAGGAACCCTACCGCACTGCTGGTGGAAATGTGAATTTGTACAACCACTCCGGAAAGCAGTGTGGAGATCTCTCAAAACACTGGAAAAAAATACCCTCTTCTATCCAGTGACACCCATCCTGGGAATATTTCCAAAAGAGGCCAAAACAACAAATAACAGAGCTACATGTATACCCATGTTCATAGCAGCACAACTAACAATAGCTAAAATATGGAAGTCACCAAAAATACTCATTAGCAGACCAATGGATAAACAAACTGTGGTATTTATACACAATGGAATACTATGCATCGATCAAGTCCAACAGTGTGGAGGCTTTTCAGGCAAGTGGAAGAAATTTGAGAACATCATACATAGTGAAGTGAGTCAGAAGCAGAAGGTGAAACAAATGGTCTCTCTGATATGAGAAATTCAGATCACAATTATCTCATGAAACTTAAAATGAAAAACAAAGTGAACCAAGGGAGGTAGGGTGGGGAGGTAGGGAGGTAGGGAGGTAGGGAGGTAGGGGTAGGGAGGTAGGGGTAGGGACAAAAGGAGAGTGGGTCAGTACTTGTCACCTTGACAAGATATGTATGTGCACAGAGTGCCCAACTTCATTGTAAACCTGATGTTCTGAGCTTATCCATATCAAGAAAATGGGGGGAAGAAGAGAGAACTTTTGCGCTTATATTCGTTAAGAAGATTGGTCTATAATTTTCTTTCCTGGTTAAGTCTTTGTCTTGTTTTCGTACCAGCATAATGCTAATTTTCAAAATGAGTTTGGCAATGTTCCTTCTCTTTCAATTTCATAGAACAGTTTAAGAAGCATTGGTGTTAGCTCTTCTCTGAAGTACTGATAAAACTGTTATGAATCCATCTGGTCCTAGCCTTATCTTTGTGAGTAGACACTTTATTACTGCCTCAATTTTCATGATTATTATGGATCTATTCAGGTTTATAAGTCTTGAGTTTTGATATTTTGTATGTATTTAGAAATTTATCCATTTCTTCCAACTTGTACGATTTATTGGAGTAGAAGTGTTCAAAATATTTCCTTATTGTTTTCTGAATTTCAGCAGTGTCCCTTCTGATTGGACCTTTTTCATTTCTAATTGCCTTGATATGAGTTTTTTCTTTCCTTTTTTGGTTAGTTTAGCTAGAGGCTTATCAGTCCTGTTTATTCTTTCAAAGAGCCAGCTCTTCAATTTGTTGATTTTAAGTTTCCATTTTGTTGATTTCTGCTGTGACCTTTACCATTTCTTTTCTTCTACTACTTTTTTATTTATATTGTTCTTGTTTCTCTAGTTGCATTCTTAAATTGTTTTTTTTTTGGGGGGGGATCTCTCTATTCTTTCGATCTGTATATTTGTAGCTATGAATCTCTCTCCTAGGACTTCTTTCATTGTGTCCCACAGGTTCTGATATAATGTGCTTTATCATTTAACTATAGGAGGTTTTTAATTTCTTTCTCACTTCTTCTGTCATCCATTGTTTGTTAAATAGTAAGTTAGTTGCCATCTATTTGTATAGTCGCTGCAGTTTCTTTTCCTATTGATATTCAGTTTTATTTCACTATGATCTGAAAGTAAGAAAGATATTATTTTTGAATCCTTTGTATTTGTTTAAACATGCCTTATGACCAATAATATGGTCTGTTTTGGATAATGTTCCATGTGCCACTGAGAAGAAAGTGTATTCTGTTCATGTTCAGTGGAACACTCTTTAGATCTCTCTTAAGTCCAATTTTTCCATAGCAGCATGTAACTGTAGTATTTCTTTGTTGATTTTCTGTCTAGTTGACCTGTTTGTCTGTGATAGTGGGGTGCTGAAGTTGCCTACTATAATTGTTTTGGGGCCTACATACCTTTCAAGTCAAATAATTTTTGTTTTACAGAATTGGGTGCCCCATATCATTGATAATTGTGATTTCTTCCCATTGAATTGTTCCCTTAGCCAGTAAATAGTGTCCATCTTTGTATGTCCTTATCTGTGTTGGTTTGAAGTCTTTTGTGTTTAAAAAAGAATAGCTGCCTTTGCTTTTTCCTGGGTCTAGAAGCATGGAGAATTGAATTCCACTGTTTTATGTTCACTCTATGTGTTTCCTTGTAGGTGAAGTGTGTCTTTTGTAAGCAACTAATTTGTAAGATTTTGGGGTTTTTTTGATGCAATCAGTCAATCTGTGTCATTTTATTCATAATTTTTTATTTTTATATTTTCCCGATTTTATTGATAAGTATACATGCAAAATTTAAGGTTTACAATGGAGTTGAGACTTTTATGTATATATGTATCTTGTCAAGGTGACAAGGGCTTTCCCACTCTCCTTTTGTCAATCCCCCTACTCTATCCTCCCTCCCTCCTCCCCTACCTGACTCCCCTGTTTCACTTTGTTTTTCGTTTTAAGTTTCATAGCAGTTGTGCTCTGGGACTCTCATATCAGAGAGACCATTTGATGTTTCACGTTCTGCTTCTGACTCACTTCATTAAACATGATGTTCTCAAGTTTCTTCCATATGCCTGTAAAAGGCTCCACATTGTTGGACTTTATCGATGCATAGTATTCCATTGTGTATAAATACCACAGTTTGTGTAGCCCCTGGTCTGTTGACGGGTATTTTGGTGACTTTCATATTTTGGCCATTGTTAGTTGTGCTGCTATGAACATGGGTATACAAATATGTCTGTTGTGTGTTGTTTTGACTTGTTTTGGATATATTCCCAGGAGGGGTGCTGCTGGATGGAAGGGGACATTTATTTCTAGTCTTTTGAGAGCTCTCCATACTGCTTTCCAAAGGGGTTGTACAAATTTACATTCCCACCAGCTGTGCAGGAGGGTTCCTTTCTCTCCACAGCCTCACCAGCACTGATTACTATTTGACTTGTTGATATAGGCAATTATCACTGGGGTGAGATGGTATCTTAGCATTGTTTTGATTTGCATTTCTTTTATGGCTAGAGATGTTGAACATCTTTTTATGTATCTATTGACCTTTTGCATTTCTTCATGAGTGAACCGTCTCTTCATTTCATTTGCCCACTTTTCAATAGGATCTTTATTGTGGTAGGCTTATTTTGCTTCAGCTCCCTGTATATTCTAGTTATGAGCATCCTGTCTGAGATGTTGGTGGTGAATATTTTTTCCCAGTCTGTTGGTTCTCTTTTTACAATGTTGATAGTTTCCTTTGCTGTACAGAAACTTTTAAATTTGACAAGATCCCATTTGTTGATAATGGGGGTAATTTCTTTTGCTCTCAGTGTCTTGTCAAGGAAGTGTTTGCCTACCCCTATGTCATTTAGATATTTGCCTAATTTGTGTTCTAGGAGGTTCAGTGTTTCACTTTCAATGTCTAGGTCTTTGATCCCCCTTGATTTGACTTTGGTGCATGGTGATAGGTGTGTGGCTAGATTCATTCTTCTGCGTGTGGATGTCCAGTTTTCCCAGCACCGCTTGTTGAACAGGCTGTCCTTTTTCCATTGTATTCATTTGGCCCCTTTGTCAAAGATTACGTAATTGAGAGTAATTAAGTTTGTCTCTGCTTCTTCAATTCTGTTCCATTGGTCTATCCGTCTGTTTTTGTGCCAGTACCAAATTGTTTTTACAAATATTGCTTTATAGTATAGCCTGATGTCTGGAACTGTAATGCCTCCTGCTATGGTCTTGTTGCTCAGGATTGCTTTGGCTATTCTTGGTCTCTTTTGGTTCCATATGAATTTAAGGATTATTGTTTCAAGTTCTTTGAAGAAACTGGTAGGTATTTTGATAGGAATTGCATTGAATCTGTAGATCAGTTTCGGTAGTATAGTTATTTTGACTATATTTATTTTGCCTATCCAAGAGCAGGGGTTACCTTTCCATTTTCTAGTGTCTCCTATAACTTACTTCATCAATGTAATATAGTTTTATTTATATAGGTTTTTCACTTCTTTGGTTAGGTATTTACCTAGGTATTTAATTTTTGCTGAGCTAATGAGAATGGAATTGTTTTTCTGAGTTCTTGCTCAATAAGTTCATTATTAGTACAGAGAAAATCTATTGATTTTTTTAGTGTTAATTTTGTAGCCTGTGACTTGGTTAAATTTTTTATTATTTCTAGGAGTTTCATAGTGGAGTTTTTAGGGTCTTCCATATAATCATATCATCTGCAAATAGGAGAGTTTGACCTCCTCCTTTTGATGCAGATTCTCTTTATTTCATTTTCTTGTCTGATTGCTATGGCTAGTGTTTCAAGAACTATGTTGAATATAAATGATATGAGTGGGCAGCCTTGTCTTGTTCCTGATTTGAGAGGGAACAATTTCAACTCTTCTCCATTTACTGTAATATTTGCAGTAGGCTTAGCATATATGGCTTCTATGAGTTTTAGGTAAGGCCCTTCGATACCTATTTTTCTCAGTGTTTTTATCATGAAGGGGTGCTAGCTTTGGTCAAAGGATTTTTCTGCATCAGTAGAGATGATCATGTGGTTTTTGTTTTCCCTTTTGTTGATATGGTGTATTACATTGATTGATTTATGTATGTTGAACCAGCCTTGCATCTCAGTGATGAAGCCCACTTGATCATGGTGTACAATCTTTCTGATTACTTGTTGGGTTCTGTTTCCCAGAATCTTATTGAGGATTTTTGCATCTATATTCATTAAGGATACTGGTCTGTAATTTTCCTTCCTGGTTAAGTCTTTGTCTGGTTTTGGGACCAGTGTGATACTAGCCTCGTGAAATGAGTTTGGTAGCATCCCTTCACTTTCTACTTTATGAAATAGTTTGAGGAGGACTGGAGTAAGTTCTTCCCTAAAGTACTGAAAAAATCTCTGTTGTGAATCCACCTGGGCCTGGACTTTTGTTTGTAGGTTGAGCTTTTATTACTGCTTTGATTTCTGTGTGCGTGATGGGGTTGTTCAAGATTATTATATCTTCCTCCTTTAATTTTGGTATTTTATATGTATCTAGGAAGTCATCCACTTCTTCCCAGTTCTCAAATTTGTTAGAGTATAGTTGTTCAAAGTAATTTCGTATATTATTCTGGATTTCTGCAAAGTGTGTTGTAACTTTACACTTTCCATTTCTAAGTGTGCTAATCTGTGCCTTTTCTTTCCTTTTCTTGATGAGGTTGGCAAGAGGTTTGTCGATTTTATTAATTCTTTTGAAGAACCAGCTCTTTGATTCATTAATCTTTTTGATTGTCTTTTTAATTTCAATCTCATTTATTTCAGATCTGATCTTTGTAATTTCTTCTCTTCTACTGCCTTTTTGGGTTAAGTTGTTCTTGTTTCTCTAGGTCCTTGAGGTGCATCATTAGCGAATTTATTTGTGATTGTTCTGTTCTTTTAATGTGTGCATTTATGGCTATGAATTTTCCTCTAAAGACTGTTTTCATTGTGTCCCACAGATTTTGATATGATTTACTTCCTTCGTCATTTAACTCTACGAGGTTTTCCCCTACTATTTTTCTTAATATAGAAATGTAATACGTAATCTTTACAATGAATTTGTGTTTTTCGTACACATATGTATCATATCGACTTTACAATCCCTTCCCATTTTCTACCCTCCCACATTCTCCCTATCCCTTTTCCCAACTCTGGCTGTCACTTCATATGGTTCCAAAGAATGTCTGTGTTCTGGGTTTTCCAAGTCAGAGAAACCATACAGTGTTTTACATATTAATCTTCCACACCTAAGTCATTTCACTTCAGTCACCACTCTAACTCTCAGCTTCCTATTCCTCTAATGGGTTCGTAGTAGTTAAATTTTGATACCTCTTTGCTGAATCCAACCAATCCCTTTATTGGGATATTTACCAAAAGTTTTCTTTCTATATTTTTGCTATATCTTTGTTGTTATTTTTAAGCCTGCCCTTACCCACCAGTTCACATTAGAAAATAACTGCAAGCATGTAGTTCAAAAGACTAGTAAATTTGGGAGAGAAGAAGAAAAAAATTAAATTTCAAATACCTTAGCTGAATATTGGAAGATGCATACTTGTTCATACTTGTACATTCAGATGGTTATCTTTATATCAATCAGTTTCCTTGGGATAAACTTTTGTTAGTGACCTAATAAGTGAATTGTTAAAATAAAACAAAGTTAAAACTATATCACATTGCTACATTACATGAAGTTAAATCTATACCACATAAATATATTTAAAGTGACAGACATGAAGGCAAATTTGATTATTTCATAATTTTTAACTTTCATAACTTATTTACTCATATTTCACTGATTACTAACATACTATTTTCTCAGCTTATTCTCCTCTAGCTGTTGTCACTTTTCCTCTGGGGTCATTGGTGACGCTGGCCTCCCTTTCACTCTCTAAGTTTCCTTTAAGTATTTTCTGCAATACTGGCTCAGTGGCTGCAAATTCCTTTAAGCTGTCTCTGTCATGGAAAGTTTTAATTTCTCCCTTTAAATTAAAAGATAATTTTGCTGGATATAGTAGTCTTGTTTGGCATTTATGCTCTTTTAGTGTTTCAATGACATTGCTCCATGATCTCCTGGTTTTTACAATCTAGATTGAGATGTCTGCAGTTATCCTGATGGGCTTATCTTTGTAGGTCACCTTCTGTTTTTCTCTTACCACTTTTAGTATTTTCTCTTTGTGTTGGGTTTCTAGAATTTTAATTATGATGTGTCGTGATGAGGATCTTTTCTGATCAAAGTTGTTTGGTGTTCCATATACCTGCAATAGTTCCATGTTCCTTTCTTTTCTTAGATTTGGGATATTTTCTTCCATTATTTCATTAAACATGTCCTTTAAGCCTTTTGTTTTTTCCTCAGTCTTCTCCTGGATTCCCGTAATTCTGAGGTTGTTTCTCTTTGAATCATCTATCAGTCATTATAATGATATGCTTTCTTTCTTATTCACTTTGTATTCTTAATGGCCTGTATGTTGCAGCTCAATCACTTTATTTTCTAGGTCTGACGTTCTATTCTGATTTTGTTTAAAGTGGATGCTTATTATTTCCTATGTGTTTTTCATTTCCTGAGTATCTGCATTTAGTTTTTCTATATCTCTGTTGTGTTCTTCTCTAGTTTCTTGTATTGCCTTCATTATCTTCTGGTATATTTCTTCTCTGGTCTCCCCTAATTGCTTTTCAAGGCTTGCTTTTAGCTTAGCAATATGTTGGTGTAGCTCTTGCACTGTCTGTTTTATTTCCTGCTTTAGTTCCTACTTTAATTCACTGATTTTTCTGGGCCCAGAATTACCACCATTTTTGCCCTTTTCTTCTTTGAGTTCTGCAACTTCAGTATCCCTGGTATCATCTTCTGAGGTGCCAGGTCTTTTTGTATGAGATAAGTTACCATGTTTTCCCATGGTTCTGCTACCTCTGACTGTCTCTGGTGCGCAGGAAAGAAAATGGCTCCTGCTGACGTCACTGACTGTGACGGCTGCTGAGCCCTGTTTCTTATCTGAGATCCCGGGGTCTTTTCCAGGGGGAGCGCATGCTGCGTTTTTAGTACACTCTTCCCCCCCCCCC